>JAOUZG010040450.1:0-45667 GCA_026289955.1 Argiope argentata | reverse complement strand
AAATAAATATTAATCCACACAATATCTAGATATAGATATATAAATTTATAAATATATATATATATATATAGATATATATATATATATATATATATATAATGAAGTGAAAAGTTTAATATCATCCTATATTATATTGAATGCGTTGAGACGAATAATAGATATCTCCATTTTCAAAAAAGAAGCCAAAAGATCATAAGATGGTGGAAAGAAATCATTTATATATATAATTACTAAATAAATAAGTTAATTTTTTCATAAAAATTATGAAAAAGGACCTGCATCTCACTAATTTCTTTCTTTCTTTCTTTTTTTCTTTTTGTTTTTGTTCATCAACTCTTTCAAAAAAAGTTTTACGGCTGACGCATTATGCGAAATTTCAGCAACTTAAATAATTAACGAGCTTTTTTCTAACTGAGAACCGAGGGGATGGACTGAGGGTTCGCTACTCGGGTAATTAATTTGATGGCATGCTCTTTTTTGAGAAACAATTTTTCTTATGCACATGAGAACAAGTTTAGAGTTAAAGCATTTTTAAAGAAAATATGTGAGATTGAAAAGCTAATACTATAAAAAGTGTAACTGTTTAAAAAAAATCGTGATTGAGATATGTGTCATTAATTTAATATTGTAACATTGTTAATGTTCTTAAGTTAAATAATTTATTTTCAAAAAAACAAACCATTTCGTGGATTTTTTTCCAGTCCTTCTTTCTTCTCCATGATTTTTGATAAATTATTATTAATTTGCTTTTGTGAAATTACAAACAGCATTTCTGCATGTATTTTTAGTAAAAAAATATAGTTGCTAAAAATTGATTAATATTGAAATTTTGCTTCTTTAATTAGTATTATATAAAATTTTTCTTTCTTTCTTTTTACCTAAAATGAGTTTGGCTTGATGTATTAAACGGATTTTACTAAAGGAATAAGACGTAAAAGTTGTTCTCTTTAAAGAAACGAGGGAAAAAATCTGTATATAAAAAACATAGTATATTAAAAAAACAAATTTGCTGTCAAACAATTAAAATTTAACTTTTTTGAAGAATTCAAAGAGAGCTGTTTTTAAGTTAATTTGATTTCTCTTTATATATTGATTGATTAAAAATCCATTGTAGTTTGATTTCTCATAATAAGATTTTTTCATTATAAAAATGCTAAAATTTGTATTTCAATTATCCTAAGTATTATATGTATATATATATTTTTTAATTTTTAGCTGCTTTTATATAATTTTTTGTAGAATTTTTAAAAAAATGCAGTGAAAAAGTGAAATTTTTTTTAAAAAAATTGCTCATTTATATATTTTGAGAATTTTAGGACAATCGCCCAAATTCCTTTTATAAATCTTTATTTTGTACAATAATAGTATTAAATTAAATTAATTACAGATAATATTTTTGTACAATTACCTCTTTTTTGTATGCTTTTTAAAGCTAACCGTCTTCTGAAGCTTCAAAATAACTTGCGTAGAGTCTTAACTCCTCCAAAACTAAAATAATACATCAAGCATTTTAGAATTCCATCGCCTTGTTTATTCTTTTCGCTTCACAGCATATATTACAAACATTGCCAGATTCCAAAAGGCTTACAATCGATCATCAGCTAATATGCAACATATATATTATATTGTATGTAAACCTATATATATATATATATATATAAATGCATCAGAACAACTATTGAATAATTGAATAAGATATTTTTATACTAATGAAGAATTTATTACTTAATTATATATATTTTAATATATTCTTTGAACTAATTAGCATTTGTGAATAAAATTTATAATTTTAATATAATAAATATTTAAAACTTAATTAGCAATAGGAAACTTTTAAAATCATCAAATCATCTGTTTTATTTCAAAATCGTTTGACCGTTTTAATTCTAATTAAAGAGTTATTTCATACAACTAATGAATTATTTTAAAACAGAATTAAATATAAAAATATATAGTACTGCAAAAAGGCTGGCAGACATAAAAAGATTATAATATTTTATGGAAAAGTAGTTTTTAATTTTAAAAAATCAAGCATAATAAGGTTTTAATCTCAGACTGATCCAAATTTTGATCTAGTCTGATGGATATTTAAGATTCATTATTATTCTTTATATAATCTCGAAAGCTAAAAGATTTCCTAACGTTGCCTTTACGTCATTGGTGAATGAATGTATTAAATCTGTAATTTAAATTTGTTTGTTTTAAAGGTTATTATTGAAGGATAACTTTTTATACTGGAATTATATAGATATTTTTCACAAGTAGAATGTTAATAAACCTTTCAGAATTTGCAAACCTTTCAGAATTTGCAAAAACAGCTTTCTATATCTAAAGCTGCATAAGAAATCATAGTTTAAAAATACATTATTGCTCATTTTATATGGTTATTTACAACAAAATTAAATCAATTTCTGTAGACAGTTTGATAATTTATGATATTTCAAACTTTTGAAATCATTATGATGAAACTAAACTTTTCTTTCTTGGATTGTTATGAAATAAAGGTAGAATTTGAATGCAATTCATGTTCGAACGTTAAAACGTCGATATTGCGAAATGAAATTTTGTAAAAGTTTACAAATACGAAATGGCTTCGAAATGCAGTTTTGGTTTTTCATAAAAGCCATAAAAAATGTTTTATTCAAAATTATTTTACCTTTTATCTCGTCAATAGAAGCTTGATAAACAAAAAAAATCTTTATTTGAGGCATTCAAAAATTAAAGAATTAATTAATGATGATAAAACTCAAGTACATGTCTTTTAATAAACAAGTTCAAGAGGAATCTATAAATGTCATCGAAACTGGAATAGTTATGAATCCTTATTTAAATTTTTTTTAGTATGTTTCAAAATTATGTTATTGCAAATATGCGCATTAATTAACTGAATAGCAATTCTTCTACATAAATATATGGGAAATATTAAAAGATTGACTCATAAATCTGTGTATTTCTACTCATTTAAATATTGCTGAATTAAAATATTGTGATTTAAATCCTATGGTTACAAACGTTCAATAAGACTGAATCTAATGAAACAGCATATTTCAGGCACCACTGCTTCTTCTAAAGACATTTACAGAAATGTTAAGGAGAAGAATATGTATAAATGCGTATTTATTTTTTTTTCAATGTATTTTAATTTTTCCACTATATTCAGTTTCGGGTAGGAATATCAAAACCAAAATCCGTAATATTTTTCCGAAATTTTTAAGTTTTCTAGTGATGATAAATTTTGTGTTCTACTCTGCCGTCAAAATGTTTCTTGGCCAAAGAAATGTCTCAGATATGGTTGCAAATACAATCGTTGATATTCTCTTAGTTATCCTTCGCCTTTTTATAACATACAAATGGAAATGTTTACAAAAAGTCTATCAGAAAATACGCTTGAGGAAAATAGAAGCAGGTATTGCATTAAAGCGTTGCTTATCCCATTTTATTGTATTCAACTATTTCATACTTATGTTCGTAATGCTATGTCATATGCTATCTGGAGAAGAAGATGAATATCCATTTCTGTCTATATTGAAATCATATGCTGAAATTTCTCAATTATAGTATGCAATTTTGATACTTCTGTGTGTGTTCAACAGAATGCTTTTTCTTTTACTTTTTAACACATTTCGTGTTTTCTACGTTATCATTTACCATCACCATAAAATTGATAATCAAAAGAATGTCTAATCAATCAAAAAAGATACAAAAATATCAAATAAGAAAGCTGCTATCAAAGCAAGAAAACTGCTGCATCAATGAATTATTTTGTCAATATTTGTCTGTAAAATCATTCGCCGATTCGGTCATAACTGTACTAACTTCAATAATTGCTTATTTTTTGCTTATTGGAATTTCACATAATGGCTTACGAACTGACGTCGCTGTTCCAGCAGGTTTTTGTCTAAATTGCGCAATCATCTTCATCGCCATGTCTGCTGCAGAAAAGTCTGCGAAATTCATGAAGAACGTTAAAATATATTTAAATGAAGATGAATCACTTATTAATGGTAAAACAAATGTTGAATTTACGACAACTGAACACGAAATACATTTCACCATTTGAAAAACAGTCTTTATTGACAGAAGTTTCATATTGAGTACGATGGGAACTATAATCACATATGTTGTTTAGCAGCGTGGATTAATGTTTTAAACATATTATGCTAATATTATCTAGAAATATGACTAGTAATTATAACTAAACCTACGGATTATTTTGAAAACTGGTTCTGGCCTGAAATTTTGAATCCTTTTTTTCAATTCTTTCTATTAGTTCAATATTTCCCTATATATATATATTTATTACCTTGTTCAAATTTTCAATATCTAATAACATACATTTTATTAATACACCTCGGTTCAGATATATTTTTTAAAATTTTAATGGATAACACTTAAGGTTAATACAGTTTTTTGAAATATTAATTCATTAATAAAATTTAACTCATTTTTAATACTTTAAATTTAGTTTGGGCAGTTTGCAATGAAAATCGAATGCGAGTAAGTAATGTAAAATGTAAGAAAGTAAAATGCGAGGGTTTCGGTATTTTTTCCGTAAAGTGGAAGAATGCGAGTTCCATTCTTGCGAAAATCAAAAATGAATTGATAAATTATTTATTATAATGCCAGAACAGGATGTTATTTTCGGCAAGAGGTTTTCGGTGTCAACAACAACAACAAAAAAAAACACAGGCGAAAAATAAAAAAAAAATTATTATCTGCACGGATATCTAAAAAATTAGCTTTTAATAACGAGATGCCATTGCATTTACAAAATCTCTGATTAAAAAAAATAAGTGAATGGCTACAGCAAAGGAAACCTAGAAAAATGTCATTTTGAGCACGTGCTTACGTGAAATGAAATAAATAGGAAATGCGATATTTTTTAAACAATCAATGCAAGACAAAGTTTTTTGGATCGTTTGCAATACTTGAGGGACTCATTCAGTGAAACCATTAAAATGAATAAAAGCATAATTTAACTTGCACGAGTATGTGGTGCTTGGTTGTTCAAGAAATGATGTTCTTCTGTTCAAGAATGATGCTCAAAAAATGATGTTCTGTTGAAATATGCAAAGCAGATTTCATTTTAATATTTTATTTATATTTTACTTTGATATTGATTTCATTTTTTGTTTCTATATATAAATTAAAAAATAATTCAAATTTATCGCCTTATATAAATTCAAAAATCGGCTAAATCCGGTTTTTTGAACAGTCGGTTTTTGTGTAAACCCTACACTTATCTGATTACTAGTAGTACGTCTGGTTCTTTTCCTTTTTTCCCCTTTCCAATAATAATTTTGAATTCTTGCAAATTTGTTAGAAAATATTTCTGAGGATTTATTTAGCATTTTCATTCTATAGTAAAACTCTGCTACGGGCAACGTACTTTTTACTGAGAATTTTCGTAGAATATATAAGTGCTTAGTGAAAAGCATGATCTATTGATGAAATCTTATATAAAATGTTTCCCGACTGATTTTTCAAGCAGAATTTTAACACTATCTTTATATTGTTGTGTCATATTAAAGTTATTGCTATAGTATATTTTTTTAAAACTTAATTCAATATGAATTTTTTTGAAAAACTAAGATTTTATAAAGGACATTATCATAAATGGTTGATAAATGGCTATTACAAAAATAATCTATATAGTAGAATAATGAGAAATTGCGAGGAACGACACGAAGTCATCTCAGTATTTTATATAAAGGACCTTTTTTTATTTTATAGATTACACATAACGGTAAAAAAAGATGACCTACCTACATTTTTGTCAATGATGTTGTTTATTTGTCTTGCCTGGAAACAAATCACAAGAAATTCTTTGGAAATATAGTTCTGTGTCACGGTGACTTCAAGAATATATTCACAGCCTCATCTTTTCGTTGTGTGATAAATCGACTGTGGAACTTTGCCTTCTCAAAATATCAGAAAAGTGGATGCTGTTCTCATTTGATTACGAGTTGTTCATGCTCGGTTATACGCATCGTCATTTGCTATTTAGTAAATAAGCTCCAAAATGTTCTCGGTGCAACTTCACTATGTCTATCCAATATATACTTTCTAAATGCCCAAATTTTTATACAAAGCGTTTATATTTTTTTAAATATAATAATATCGTTTTATCTACTTTACTGGAAAAAACTCCACATGATAATCTCTTACTCTTTTTAATATCAATTGGTTTTTATACACATATTTAGTATATACTTTCTTGAAGGTTATTTACTATTAATTCTCATTCCGCATTGTTTATTACATCAAGTAATTACGAAATCTTAACTTGAAAGAATTTTACCTGGTCTGGGGTAACATGGCCAAAACTATGACCCTTCTGCCAAAAAGCAAAATCACAACTAACCAAACATTTTCGTCGTGTCGGGTAGACCTTCCTGTAAGTGATTTCCGGTGACAGTCATGCAGGGCGATCATTCCCTGCTCCCCCCCACACAGACGACGATTATACATTCCGAAGTATCTTTGGCATCTCTTACTAAATAAGATCGTCTCTTGTGGTTCATTAACCAAACTCTCGTCTTAAATTTCCTCACCTCTTCCTTCAGACGAAGGACTTCAGCTTGCTCAATGTGCATCTCTTTAAGAGTTGTCATACGTGTTTGTATTCGGAAATTAAGTACCGCCTTTCTGCTGTTGGTTTTTTTCTCTTCATTAGCGATCATTGTACGCGTTACTGTTTTTGCGGATGTCAATAATTCTGAAAAGATTGCCTTATGTTTCGGTGACGTGTTTTCTTCCCTCCTTAGAAAGTCAAATTTACTTGGCAACTTTCCTGGAAAATAAAAAAAAAAGTATTTTCAGGAAAAAAATGCGAATTTTCATTGTTTTCATCGGCGTTATCATTCAGTACTGTTACAAAATACTTCAATGTTAACACCATAAAAATGAAAAAAGAAATTAAATAATGTGATATTCTTTTAAGAATTTTAATGTCCATCTAAGCCATTCCATTGTTGGCATATGGACTTCATTTTGATCAGTCGTTGAAAGTAATACTCTTATCTGCAAGTACTTTAAATAAATAAACGTGAAACACGCCTTCTTATTTCACAACTCCTGTTGCTACCCTACATTGAAAAACTTGCCACTATCCAAAAAACTCTACTAATTCATTTGCTACGAAAACCATCTTTCTAACAACTTTTAACCTAGCGATTTCCTCTGGCATTTCGAAAAGAAAGTCAATTAGATTTATCTGCGATATCAAATTTTCTTTTCCATTGTATAGGCATTGAGATCATCTGAAAATAATTTTTTTATCCTTTTAATGACTTCTACTTGCTTTAACAGATTAATTGAAATTCCTGTTAGCTTAGTTAACTCGATTTATTCACTTTCTGATCAATTAATTTCATTTAAAATAAAGGACCAAGCAAAAAAGTGAGCATCAATTTACTTTTAACTCCTTGATTTATTAAGGAGCTCTTAATTTGATTATTCGGAAGACAAGCGAAGCAAATGATTTCGCCTCGACAGGGAATCTTTCAAATTAAGATTTATTGAACTTCTTTTTCTTTGGAGTTTCAATTCAAAAACTAACTTAAAATAAATTTAAAGAAAAAAGAAAAACTTCAAGGAAACATTTCTGAAATTTAAACAAATAGATAAGAAGGAACAAAAATTATAAAAAATCATGATTAACGATGCAAAAGGTACTTTTTAGCACATATTTAGGGCGTTTATGTATTCATACATTCAACTTCGAGGAATTTAATAAATTTTGTAAATTGCTCGTTTTTATTGACACACTTCCGATGAACCTGAACTCTTTAAAACTGAATGAAGTTCCAAAACACTCGTTTATTAAAGAATTTATTAACACATTTTCTTCCTTTTATGTTTCTAATTCGGTTGAAGAGGAGGGAACCAGAATGAATGAGCCCATAATTTGTTTTAATTGTACCAATCGTGATATTTTATCGCTTTGAACGTGAACTAATTGACAAATTCAGCTACCTTCGGGCCATTTTGGCTTAGAATGAAAACATATGCATCTTTATTGCGAGGTTTGCTTAGTTTAATGAAAATAGAAGGAGGGAAGGAAAAAGAGAAGGAACGAGTTCAGTAAGGGAGGATCAGAATTTTTAAAGTAATTTTAAAATAAAATAAAAAATTAGTTCGGCAAAATAAAATTAATGCTATCTAGTATATTTGGCTATATAAATGAAAAATAGTCTGAGAATGTTTCAGTATTTCCATATCAACATGCTGTAGAGCTTATACTTGGCAGTTGGCCAAGCTTGTGCTGTTACATTTTCAGCTACACCAGGAACAGATGGGGCAAACATGTTGGGATTTTCTTTTTGCTTTCAAACTCCATACATTTAAATTCTATGAGATACAGGATGATTTCGGAGTCTCAGTGTTTAGCTATGAACTGTAGGCTGTCTAAAAAATGAAGAAATCGTATTGAAGGAAAACAAACCCTGTAACTCCAAAGTCAAAAGCGCCTGTTTTGTTCTTGTTTAATTTCATCGGCTGAATCTACAAGATCTTACAAGAAGTTTATGGGGAGTGGTGCACTTCTTTATAGCACAGTTAGATCTTGTGCAAGAATAGATGAAATCGATTTCAATAGTTTGTGAACTCGACACTCCAGCAATTTCTTAAACTGAAGTAAGCATCAGCGACAAAGTGATAACGATTGTTGTGATGAAAGAAGAGATCTGCACCAATTTATCTTCCAGAAAGACTAGACATTACTTTGGTTACCTATTGTGCAGAAAAATTGAGCTCACAGGAAAACTGCACTTGTCAAATGTGCAGTAAATTTTTCAGTAGATTTCATGATTAACTTTCAAATAACAGGCTTCATGCTTGTTAACTATATTCTTTATAGTCCTGCTTTAAGAAAATGAGATATTTGTTTCATTTTATTCAAAACTAAAATCCATATTAAGCTTTTTCCAATGTCAAAAAGTAATAATAAAAACGGCGCAGTCGTTATTTAAATTTTGTTTAAAGATTCCAGAATGCATTAAGTAAAATTTAGTATAAATTCCCCATTGCATGCAATGTTGATCTATTAATATTTATACATATATTAAAATTTGTTTCATTAGCGAGTTCTTAATTAGTCATTCATTATTGAAAACCTACAAATTAACAATATTTAGTTTTAAATACATCAAGTACTCAGAAAATAAACTGAATCGTTTGAAATAATCAGTCAAAAACATGTTAAGCCTTACCTCATCTACTTGGAAAAACAAACACACTGAAGTCTTACTCGTCTGGTAGTGGGGAGATTTTTGGATTGGAAAGTTAGCTGTTAATTAATTAAAAAAATTAGCACTGAATTTAGCGGAATAAAAGTAGCATATGTCCTATTCCAGATTATAATCTATCTCTGCGCTAAATTTTATAAAATTGTTTCCATCCAAACTTTCACATCTATAATAGTAGTATAAATTTTTGGAGTTTTATTCTAAAAATTCGTAAATATTCTAAATTATGCCGGCCAAATAAACAAGAAAAACTCTGAAAACATTGTCAGAATTTTAAAACTTCACATAATGCACTTCTCAGAGTATCTGGTCATCATTTTCTCATTTTCCAAACCATTACTGAAAATTATTCTCGAAATTATTTATGAATAGCGAGTAATGGGGAAGAAAATGACATCACTTTCTGTAGACATGCTTATTTCCTTTAAAAATATGACTAATATCATAGAGTGAAGATATGACGCGAAATTTCGGAAATTGATAAATCGATACAATTTAGCATTTAATGATCGATTCTTTTATACCCTTTGAAAACAAGTTTGTACTTGAAATCGTTCAATAAAGATAGGAAAAAAATTATCTCATCTATATCGGTATAGTTAGAATATGACGTGGAAAACATTCATACAACTTTATTGCCAAGCAAATTTATTAGAGGATTTAAAGGGTTATATAGTATCAAATCTAATTCCCTAAAATCATATCAAAAACAGGAAATCTTATAACAATCTTGTATTTATATAAGAAACGTGCAGAAAGAAATAATTTTTATGGCAAAAACATTTGATTTTAAAATTTTGTTAAATTCATGTTCTTATAAATTTAAGAAATGAGAAAATATCTAACTATAAACGTCGTTTTTAAAAAAATACTCACATTTAACTAGGCAAATGAATCTTTCTATGATATTTATTCATCAAAAGTTTGATTAAAAAAATAAAATCAAATTTTGACTAATCTGTCTAAATATTAGGTACTTACATATTAGACCATCGACGCCAACGGTTTAGTAACTCATTGGCGACTGATTCAAATTTAGTTATAAAACGTCGGCACCAATGAAACCAACAGAATTGCGATTGACAGTTAAGGTTTGAACAATATTTAAAATAATGACGGTTTAGCAACTCATTGGCGACGCCTTCAGATTTGGTGGTAAACATCGAAGGTCTAATACTTAAGTAACACATATTATTAGCTTCTCTGATTTATCTTTTAGCTAAACAAGGTAATTTCAAAACACCAGCGATTAAATAGTGAACTTATAGCAAATTGATTACCACTGCTATAAAGACTTTAACAAGATTCTTTATTATTTATCACTAACTTATATGTGAAATACGGAACAGTAATGAATGATAAGATTAAAAGGACATTAAAACTTATTTTGTCAATCGAAATTCTCATATTTAGAATTGTTTCAGTTAAAAAGGGTGAGATATGATGCCCGATGATGAAATGATTTTCACTTCATTGGAACTTTAATATTAAAAATCATATTGATGTCAAAATTCTATATTTTCTTTGCGATTCTTTTGTCTGGTTTCTTTCAGAAAATTCGTCGTTTACAATCTAAATTATAGTTTTAAACAATCAATTAATCAATATATAATATTGATAGAAATTTCTCTGGAGAGGACTTCTTATGTCACAAATTACTTCATTCAATCTGAGGAAAGAATGTGTAAAAGAAAATAAAGTGATAGAAATAATCATCAAGAAAAGTAACATCGAATGTGAAAATAGGCATACGGTTGAAGGGATTATAGATATGGCTTTTCTGTGTAATTTGAATTTCACATTCTTCCAAAAATAATATTTCACAAGAACAATTTGGCATTAGCTTAAAATCCAAACAATTAAATATACCAATTTTGTTTCTTTTCCCTTTTTCCTTTATATTTAATTGACATTTTAAATTAACAACAATTCGGTACTCAATCTGTAACAGTGCTTTTTTAGTAAGACGAAATTCAAATTGCAATAGCATGTTCCACTCAAACATTCAATAACGTGCTTTAACTAAAGTTAAAATTAAAATTACGCAGTTTTTTTTTTAAACAAAAAATGGGATTCACAATTAGGTCGTAATCCAATATAGGATATCTGTTTTCATTTCCTTGTATTTGCATTTTTTAAAATTTGCCCCCACAATAAAAAAAATAGATTTGAAAAGTTCTTTTCATGCTATTTATTTAGCCTAAAAACTTTATTTGTGTGAAATAGCTAGTCACCAAAATCAATCAGTTTACAACTATTCCATTCAAAATATATTTAAAATAATTTAACTTTGTATGTGATTAAATGTGACACTCACTCCTAAAACACACTGTTAAAGCGAATAATTTATATTCATCTGAGAGGAACACTCATTGAGGAGGAGAATTACTAGAATTCTAAACAAACCCTTTCACAGCAATTGTATTTATCCACTTAATATTGTCTGAAATAAGAATTTGTATAAATAATGTTGATACTTTAACAATTCTTGATTGATTAAAATATTGAGCACACTGATTTCATTGTTATTACTTTTTTATATTTTTTCATGAAAAAAGTTTTGTAATTATTTTATTATTTCGGAGAATGCCATTTTGTTTTTTTATTTGGATATATTTAATCGCTTAAAAGTATGTAGTAAAATGCGTTTTAAAGTAAAGATGATGAAAAGCTGCATTCCTCAAAATTGAATTTTGAATTTAAGAGGTAGAATATTTTAATTTAGATTAATGACTTCAATTTACTCAAAAAAGATGCTATAAAAATTATTATAGTTCTCCAAAAATACATCTATATTTGTTTACACATTCCCTAAGACGAAACTTCTTTTTTTAGAAAACAATCGCCAGGCTATATATTCGATTTTGAATCTCATTTTGATAAAGGAATATCCATTTCTTAAAAAAAAAAACTTTCGCCATTTGATGAAAATGAAAGCTTTCCCTGCCTTTTCTCCACAATATCCCTTTATATACCAGTAAGAATATGTTTGACTCAGAGCGTCAAATTTGAAGCTCATCAGGTCCAGATATCTGATGGACTTTTGGTGGAATCTCCACACGATAAACATCCTATTAAGAAACAAGGACCTATTAGAAACAGCCAAAACGGGCTTCAGATTTGACAAATCAAAATTTATAGCTTGATAAATACCAGTGTTAGAATTATTTTCTAAGCCATATGTTGGGGAAGGTTTTAGTATATTGAAGTCACGTTAAAATAAAAAGTTTAGTTATATCAAATATCAAATAATGTAGTTTAGTAATTGTGGTTTTTATTATTTTCCTGCTATGTTTTGCAGGAAATAGAGCATATCTATTATCATTTGAGAACATGATGTTGCTTCGGTTAGGAGGTTTTTCTGTCTCCAAAATTTACGGGTAAAAATATTTTTACCTGCGTTTACCAGTAGTGAATTATTATTATGTATACCTCTTTGAAAGCAGATGCGTTTTTAAAAGGTTGTCCTGAGAATTCAGAGAAATAATGACTTCAAATTTACCATCGAAGATTTAATTTTAATTTTTTGTTGAATTTTATTTATAATAATTGCATCGACGTTTCTATACATGCTAAGTAATTACTATTTTTTGACAAATTGCGGCATTTTCCTGACATAAGAAGGAATTATATTGAATGATGAAATTTACAATTTTGGAGCATGTCCCTCTGAGGAACATCTCAAAAATAGTGATGAGAAATCACTGGATAAGTAAGTAATTTATCGCTTCTCTGGAAGTTCTTGGCTGTATCCCCAAAACAGACCTTACTTACTACAGGAGGAGGGTGAATCTGTGGAAGTTATTTCTAATCGCAATTATTTCAAGTTATTGGCCATTCAAACACATTAACAGCACTATCGAATGCCAGAAGGGGTTTACATTATTACAGAATGATAAAACTAGTTTATTTTAGATTATCGGAATTCAGAAAAAATATTCAAATAACTTTAGGATCGATTTTGAAATGAAATAACTGCTTTGCTGTAATAGTTCTTTTCCAGCCTTTTAGAAATGTATCTGTTTTCAAAGAAATATGCGTAATCTTTAATAATGCAATACTGATAGAAGCAGGCAAAATATTTTTTGCCAGTTAATTTCAGAGACATCAAAACCTCCTAACCAAAACAACGTCATGTTCTAACATGATAAAAAAAAATATGCTGGTACAAGCAGACAGAAATAAAAAAATTATTACTCAACTTTATTTGAAGGTAAAAAAATTCAGAAACGGCCGGCAGATGAATACGCAAGTTGAAGCTATTGCACATTACGTAACTCTATTGTTATCCAATCATTAAAAAGATAAATGAGGCAATCTATATCGCAAGTCAAGTGGTACACATTATGTTAGGGTGTTATTCATTACCCGCGGAAAAAACCAGAGCGGCTATCAAAGACAATATTAATCTTTCTGTTATATCCAGCTTTGGAGACATTTTGGATTTATACAAATTCGTTGTGTGAATATCAAATGCTTGTAAACCTGATAGAAAAACATTTCCGTTCAGCAGAAAGAAAACCTAAATTTTGTTTGGTAAATGATGAAAAAAATTCCTAGTGAGCTTGATTACAACTTTAGAAATAAAAAAATAGTGCGTGGCAGTTTTAGTGTTAGTTTGCTTCAATATGCGAAATAAAAATTATCACAATTGGTATTTTCAGTTGTTCGGATTCGGGAAATGGTGCTTTAACTTTCCACGTTATTTTAAATAACTCGATTTATTTATTTGCTCTCATATCAGAAACTTAGATATAGTCTCTTAGAGCACGTTGAATCCCCTTCAATGATTATGTTAATTGATAAATTAACAATTTGACTACATTGGCGCCTAAATTATTTGCCCAATTATAAAATAAATTTTAATATTATCTTGGAATTCAGAATTACGATCACTTTTGACATTACTACTCTCCTTAACAATTTTCAGACTAATATCCACCAAAATCGGCACTAAATTTAGCTTTCATCAAGTTGACAAGCATGTAAGTTCAATATATTTGTAGCTGGGAACAGAAAACGAGACTTATTGCAAATCATCGAGATCCAGCGAAATAAATGCTTATCATGTATCTATACATAGTATGAATTGAAATATCCTGAAAGCGTCTGTATGTTTGAAAGAGATAAACTCGAAAATACTAACCGGATGGGGGAGATATTGTACCATTTTGTAGACATTTAAATGGGAAAGTATTTTGTAGAGACTCTGAATTTTGTAGTACATTGAAATCATATCAAAATAAAATAAAATAAAATAAAAATTACAGTTACGATTTTAATTATTTTCTTACTGTGATTAGAGCATGCTTAAAACAGTAGTACCTGTGCTTTGCACTTATCCGCACATGTGCGAAAACATCAAACTGAGCTTGCACAAATAGAAAAACTGTAGTTTTCATATGTAATACTTTCTCTGTTTTCTCTGAATTTAAACAAAGATTCAAAAATCTTTATTCACCAAAAATTTAACTGATATTTAGAATAATTGCACTTTTTTGTAGAGTACTTTGTAGAGAAGGTTTAAAATAAAAAAAAGTTTTATAATTATGATTTTAGTTATTTTCCTACGATCTGCGCGTGACTAATTTGTATTTTTCTATTGTATGTTTTTAGGGAATTAATTTGTAAAAGAGCATATCATATTTTTTAATTTTTTTATGATCGAAATATATTTGAATGTGTGCTATACAAATTGTTTTGTAATTATTTTTGATCTTTTCTAAATATATTTTGTTTGTTCCATGCGTGTTGCGTGACATATCCCTGTCATAACGGTATTTAAATTTTATGCTAATTTTTTCTTTTGTTATGACATGTTTAACGTGTATAAGTACAGCTAGTCTAACCCATAAAATTATATTTTTCATGTATGATTTAACCTTAGAAACAGGATTTTATTACTAACTAATAATAGCAATCGATAAGAATTACATAAAATTTATCTTAAAATTGATTTTTTTTCGAAGGTACAATGGATGAATTCTGGATGATAGTACTTGGCGCAGTATAGGTGGGAATTATAGTTGAGTCTGTCGCAATTAGGACTGAATGTATTTTGTTGTGACAAAAATCCTCGCAGCGCTTTAGAAAAATGATTTCATTTACGATTCAACTCAAGAAACTAAACATTTGATTTTTACTGCGCAATTCACCGAGGCAGTGCGTTCCAAAGAGAAAGAGAGATAATAGCTTTTTTTAGAAGCTTCGCGAGTTAATGCTAGGACGATGAGTGACGTGGTAATTACGTCACATAAGCCTTGACGGAGACTGTAGTTTACAGATATTTGATATGATTTATGATTGATATATATGATTTATAATAAATGTATATGATTTATGATAGGTAAATTCACTACAAATCCAAAGGAACGTCACTGGCCACGATGCAGCTAATCCCGGAGGAAACACGACCCATTATTTATAGGAGGTAGTCAGCCCACGCCATTTTGTATTCTCCAGAACCAATCACCAGACCACAGACTTTTCATTTCTATTTATAAGTCACCTTTTGGAAGATGGGAACTTGAGACAAGTGAACTTAGTTTATTTCCAGGATGCAACTAAAATTAGATAAAAAAAACATAATGTTTATAATGCAAGAAAATCTTGGGAAAATACAATTTTAGATTTTTTTTACAAGGTTCTTTTAAGAACAATCACATATTTAAAAAAAAATATTTTTAGACAATTTTTCGGTTACTTTAAAGTGTATAATGACTTTTAAATTTTGCTTAATATAATTAAGTATGTAAATAGATTGTAAATTACAGTTTCTTTCCTGATAATTCATTTTTCATAATTTCTAAAAGATCAATAATCAAAACTCATACAAAGAATTTTTTACAATCACAAAGGCCTGCCTTTGTAAATGCAATAAAGTTCTGGATTAATTATCCATAAATTCTGTAATAATTTTGATTCATAGCTATAGAGTTTATTTTTTTAAAAATAATCATGAATCTCTGCTTTTATTAATAAAATACAACTCTAAAGCTCTCAATCTGAATATATAAAACACACATCCCAGATCCAGCCGTAGTTTTGAGAAAGGCTGGTCAATTTTAAGATGAATGCTTTGAACACCATTCATACTTCTCGTTGCCTCCAAACCAATCAAAATGTACGTTGGAACGAAGAGTTGATTCGAATTGATGCAGCTTCCGAACTTTGCGGCATTGATTCCCGAATGTTAATCAGTGCTCCTTTAGGCCGGCAAGATAAATCATCTCCGAGAAGTGTCCTGGCGCCTGCAGTTAAATATGCCAAAGTCTAATGGAAATAATTAGAATAAGACGGGGATCAGTAAGAAGGGATTGTGTGAGAGAATATGTTAATTCTGAATGCTTCGTTCTTATTTTTAGGCTCAGAGACAAATTTGGTATTTAAATAGCAGATGTGAATGAGATTTACATAAAATTAAATAAGGGTTAGTCTTAAATTTGATATTTATCTAATTTATATTTTATAATATATCATCTCAAATATAATTTTTAATACAAAAGGTTATGTTTCAGTTTTTACTATTAAAGAAATTAAATCTGAATTTTTTACCTTATTACTTATGGAAAATCTTAATTCAGAATTGATATAGTAATCAGAAAAGGTTTACTTATTTGTACCACTTCAAAATTAAAAAAATAATAGTGAATACTGCTTTTTATTTACTTCCAAAATAATAAGTTTTTACAAAATCCAATTTAACATTAAAAAAAAAATTATATTTAAAATATGAGTATATTCCGTTAGATAGGCGCAAGCCAAAAATCCGCCAAATAATGTCATATTGCGGCAAATTTCTTTGGCGATTTTTCGCTTGCACACGACTAACGGAAAAGTACCAAAGTATGTCATGAGTCTTGTTAGAAAAACTACTTTTTCAGATAAAATCATCAATTTATTTAAGTAAAATTAAAGTAAAATTTTAAATATTAGTCTTTCCTCATATTGAATTTATCATATTGAGATATTTTTCTTGCTCCTTATTTGCAGACTATAATCTGCTTTTAAAAAATTAGTTATAAATGTATTCAACAGATATTATTTATAATATACCCATTGTTTCAATTGCGTCCTATTTATTTTAATAGAATTAAGACCATCATAAAGGTTCTATTAATCTGAAAGATGGCCCAAATAAAAGCCTTCGCTATTTTCTTGTCCCACAAGGGGTGGGGTGGGGGCTTTGTAATAGAGAATGATACACATCTGCATTTACTTCTAGCCAACCTAAAGATGGGGGAGGAGTTGATGGTGGTCTGTATCTTCTTGTCGATGATGGAAAGTTCTTTCTTAGGGAAGGATTGCACCATGGCCTGCGATGTCTTTTAGTACTCATCGCCGTTTCCTCCAGTGTTGCTGTTGCGGCGGTAAGGTCATTCAGAATTTTCAGTCTGCCTTCCAACAGGACAAAGTACCCAGTTTGTGGTTCTCCTACTTCTGCTGATATCAGTGATAAAAAGGGCTTAACTCTATCAATACTGAAACGCTCCAAATGCTCGTTCATCCAAGATACTACAAATTCACCCACTACAGATTTACTGAAGGCCCTACAGGCTTGTGGCGCTCATTAGAAATTCTCTCTCAGATGGATTTACTGAACAGAGAGTTCTCTAAGAACAACCAAAGGTTGTTTCAGCACATACATGCTTGGTAGCTAACAGATGAACAGATATTTTTCGATAAATATATATAACAACCCCTTATAAACACAGAACATAAACACGGTTTTTAAGTAGAATGGAAATTAATTCTTATCTTTAAAAAGGAGACGTTCCAACATTACGGAGTACAGTATAATTAACAGTATCCATTTTAATGTGGAGGAAGGGAAGTTCGGGGGTCTATGAGCTCATTTCTTTGTTGACCTATACAAGAAGACGAAGATTTTATACCAAAACTCAATATTACAAAACATATTTTTCCCTTCTTATTGAGTGCTAAGCTCTCCATTTATCTCAAGTCACGTAGATTGTCAACACCACCATGCCCTTTTGAATCATAAAAAAATTCCCAATGATGTGTCAGTTTAAAATGGAAGGCTCTGTACTGGGAGTTAATGTATATCTGTTCACATTTTAACATAAATTCTGTATTTCCCTACTTAAAAGTAGGAATAATAAAAGAAGCTAACATGAATCGTAGCCCTAGTTGTCAAGAAAATTGACAAAATAATCGTATAAATCACTGATATATGATTACACAGATATAAAAGGGTTACTTTAAGGCAAGATTCAAAGAGACGATTTTTCCCAATCTCTTACTGTACTTTTCTTAACTCCTAACTCCTAAGATTATATATATATATATATATATATATATCTATATATATATATAAAGATAGATATAGAGAGAGAGAGAGAGAGAGAGAGAGATATTGCTGTTATGTCGGAGTCTAATCGTCTTCCTCTTCCATGGTCGTTGCAACTCCCCCCCCCTTTATTACTCATTTTGAAATCTCAACCATGGAACATCTTAAAAATCCCAAGAACAGTTTACGAATACTGTACGGACTGTGTAGTTGTAATCAGAAACAGCGGCAACTAATGAGGTCCGTTAAACACTGACGAAACATTTAACAACTATAAGTACGATGCTCTTTTCCTATCACAATTTGTATTCTTTCACACGACATGCAGAAGGATCATAGAAGTCACAAGTTTCCAATGTTCTAAGCAGGGACCACGATGGCCTGGTGGTAAGGTCTCGTGAGCCTCAAGGTTTCAGGTGTGAGACCCGATTACACCGAAGAATCGTCGTGTAAGGGGGCGGGCTGTTTCACATTAAATCCCTTCAGGACTAAACGGTGTCGTGTGGTGTGGACCGAGGGGTGCCAACTCAGGTATCATCCTCGTCATCTAATCACAGTTCAAAGTTACAAGGTCCCTCCATAAATGACCTAGTGTTACTTTTCAACGGGACGTTAATATAATTAAACTAAAAAATTGGTAATTTTGCTAATGCAACGTCTTGCCTTTCTAATTTAATTGTGATAACAGAAAACTAGACCAGATAGTACAGAAGCCAGAGGGTCATGAAACAGATATTCAGTATCGCACTGTAACTGACCTAAAACTATCTTAGTATTCCGAAGGGTAAATTAGTTTTTTGTATGAATAAATCCTTTCCTTTTATTTGAATTATTGACTTAGAGAAAACGAAATTTAAATATAGCCAAAGAAATGATGATCCAAAACTGGAAAAGGCTCCATACTTTCCTTTGATAAAAAAGAACATTGAGCAAATGTAATAAAGAAAACCGAATAAAATTCTGTAGGATTCTTGGAATCGTGGAATATTGAGTTTTAGATTTCAGAAGTGTCTGAAAAATGCAAAGAAGGAATTTCCTGCGCATGGTGATAAATATTTAAATCTAAATTCTTTGAAGTTTGGTTTTTACCGCCTACTTCCTCGAAATCGAATGGCTTTCAATTCAAAATTCATATATCTCCAACAGCAAGAAAGCCTTTCATCTTTTCAAAACACACTCGAATCCTTTCTTAAACAGATCTATTTATCAAGATTTACTTCTTTGTTGTCCAAGAAAGATTGCTGAAGATAGAATGATTCACGATTGCTTTTGGCAAGAGATGAGAATAAGAGATAATTTATATCGTTTCACCCTTAAATTCTCTTTTAAGATTTATGTTTGGCACAGAGTATTTCAGATTTTAAAGATCAGTCATGAAAACCGGGATCTGATATATTTTTATGACATAATTTTCAATTTAATAATAGCTTATTTTGATCCTATTTTGATTTGTGTTGTGAAGAGATAAAATATTTATGATGAGCTCAAAAAATATATTCTTATTTTTTATACTAAATTATTTTTCAACTCAAATAAAAAAATCTTGATTATAGTATTTTAAATCCAATATTATAATTATGTAGTAAAAGAGCAAAATGCAAACGCCTGCAAGTTTTATCAAGATTTTTGTTTTCAAGTAGTGAATAGATTGCAAGAAAAAGCAATTTTATCAAAAACTTAATAGTGACAAAGCGAAATCTTTTTTATAGATTTTATTTGATGGATTTTAATAGCACAAAATCCGTTTATGATTAGTCTGAGCTACAAATATGGCAAACCTCTAACCGCCAATTCCGAACCTCCCCAAAAAACACAGAAAAATCTTAATGGCCAGAACTCCGCAGCAGCAACCCTCCTTTAAACCCTGGTTGAGTTCTAAGGGCCATAACCGGTAACAGTGCAACCCTTCCCTTGGGAATTACGTCCCATCATTGATGAGAGGCAGCCGAACCGCCATCCATTTTCTGTACCCACCAGGGTTACGAGAACTAACCCACATACCGGAAGTCTCCCATTTTTGATTATGAGGAGCATCCCCAGAGAGAGAAATATATATGGTAAAAGTTTAAAAAAAATTTAAGGCTTGTAAAATATTGTGTCATATGTCAAAACCTGCCAACACGTAGAACTTGCGATATTTAATCACAAAAAATAATCAGTAAGTGATAGTCTAACGTTAAAATAGATTGATATCAGCCAAGCAAAGATTACCGAAGCCAAAGTGAACGGCAATATTTAATTAGTATCTGCAAATTGCAGTTTCAACGCCAACTGTTATTCTTCACAGATTCGCATTCATGAGAATGTGATGGTTATTCTGAGTGATGCCGTCTCAATAAAGCCTTGCTGGAAAGCTTGGGAAAAAATTGTTATTATAAACAATTGCTAACATTTTTCTTCCAAAGGGTAGGAGTGGAAATTGGAGAATGTTTTCACAACATTATAACTGTAAAACATGACGACGGTCATGATTGTTCGAGCAACAGCTTTATTGTTTTCTACAATCTCTACCAGCATTCCAGGGAGCCTCTAAAATGTGAGTGGCGGTGTGTACACTTTGATCAATCAGTTGCATTCTAAACACGAACACTGTTTTCGCTGTTAAATGAAGACAATGTTGATATATGATTGCAAACTAACACCTTCTGGGGGGCCTTCGCAGTTGCTTTTCCTTGATATAGAATTTTCCAAATTTCGAGCAAAATAAAATTTAATCTGAAGTAAATTTTAAACACTTTATAATATTCAAACTCAAAAAATGTGACCTGTGTAAAAGATAATCAGTTGTTGTTATTTGATATCTTTTGAACAATTTTTCTAGAAAAATTATTTAATATTTTATTGAACAACATTCTGGGTTGTTATAATTCAATTTCGTAATTCATTAAAGCCATTATGCCCATTAAAGATACCTCACCACCTCATTATTAATAATTACTTATATTTCGTCGTGTTATTGTGTTGTTTTTCATGAATTGCAAATAAAGAACAAGCAAAATCTTAAAGGCTTTACAAAGTTGATTATTAGTTCCTCTTTAGCCACAAACATTAAACTAGGAGTGAAGTTCTCTTAGACTTTCTCCTATTAGCAGTCTACGATTATTTGCTTGCAAATTATGCCACTTTTAGAATCCTTACAATTGTTGTCAGTGCTATTTCATGAACGAGAGTCAGTTGTTCGACTCACCTCTTTTTTTATATATTGTCGCCCTTTTCTTGAGTTTCTAATCTCTTTACAGTGCCTGACAAAAGTTTCCATGGGCTTCACCGTGATCAATACATAAGCACTTCCTATATCCACAGATTTTCCAAGTAAAACTTAATATATTGCTCAAATTTTTCATTTCAAGTCTGTACAGCAATTAATATTTTAACCATTTGCAACTCTAAGCATGTAATCTTTCTTAATACATAAATACCATTTCGAAAAAAAATCCTTTGCATGCAAAAATATAAAGCTAAAAAAATATTATTTCCTTTCAGTACTTTGAGGAAATTTGTTTCGAATTCGAAAGTAATCAGTTTTACTTTTTTATAATTTAATGTGTTCAAGAGAGTAAAAATTACAAAGTTATTTTTTAAATAATTTTTTATCATGTAAACGAAATAAATACACGACTTGAATGCTATAGTTTCAAAAATATAAACATATTGATGATGAAAGTATGTTATGAAACAATTTTGCATTATTTTATATTCTTCCGAAAGAGGATGAACCGGTTTTAATTTTACGAGGGATATTTCATTGCATAAATTCATAAAGAATAAAATAATGTTCTTGAAGAAAATATTTATGAGATTTAAAGTTTTGAAATGAATCATATTATCAGAAATAATGGATTTGACACAAACTTCACTTTTCTGCCTCCGGATTAATTAAAAACAAAATATTTAATATCTTAAAACTGTTACTTATTGAATTTACCCAAGACCATGAATAACGAATTATTAGTAGATATCTCAATAATAATTAAATTCCTTCTTTGATTTAATTATAGTATGAACTATGAATCAACTAGATTTGAAATAATTAAGTTACAATGTTACGTTGGAATTTCAATTAAACAGCCATTTATTGTATGCTTAATAATGACAGATTTCAGAAAGTCAATTTAAACTTAATTGAAAATTATCTCATTAATATTTCACTTCACAGTTATTCATATCCCTCATTCCCAAACAGATTTAATTGTAGTTTCTCTCTTTGAATTCGACTGAAATGGCATCAGGGGTCTTGGATATAACTCGGTCTTGAATCATGCTCATAATGCAAAATATCTATTTGAAGAAACATTTTTCTCTCTCTGGAATGAAAATAAAATGGGAAAATAAACGTCTTTAAAAAAAAAAGAGGACAGAAATAAACTTATAATAATGCAGATTTTAATTTATTATGCTTGTTTATGAATAAGAAAAATATTTCACGGCATTTGTTTTAGGACGTTAGGGTTAAAATGAGTGATACGCCTCATTATAAAATGTAATAATTTCTCATGCTTTCAGAATCGTTATTGTTTCACAGAAAGGCTGTTCTTTATAGTGTTTACTAGCCGCTTTTGGCGACCAGTCGGTTCGCCAGTATTACTCCTCGCTAAAATTTTCATATAATATTTTATGTAGCTGTGTCTCATAACAGGTTTTTCACCAAAATATTTTTAAACCATACAAATTTTAATAATCATATGATTCATTTATAGTATTATTTAGTATTATTTCCTTCAGATGTTCTGTTCATCGTACTACTCATCTTTCTCTTTCTATTCGAGTAATGGTTGTCCCGGAATTGATATTTCACTTACATGGTGGAGGGAAAGGTCTAAAATTCTACGTTTTTATAGAATAATGAGATTCAAATTTTCATAAATGTAAACACACTAAACAAAGACACACTTGGTTTTCAAGAAATATGAAAGTTTAAAAAAGCTTGGAAAATGCTGCGAACAGAGGACATAATGGTGACACACACCCTTCTTTTCTTTTCCATCCTTTTTTTCTTCACTACTTTTCTTTCTACAAACCCTATTTTCACTTTGTTATTCTCTTTTTTCTTCCCTGACGAGACTTTATTTTGAGCAGACATAGATTAAATATCCATACAGACTAATAATAAAAGCAACTATTTTCTTTCTTTTTTAAACATCCCGTTATCTATAAATGAAAACCACCTGACTTCGCGTATTTCTTTCTAAACAAATCATAATTTATTACTTCATGCTATCTTACTCAGTTGGTATGGGTGGGGGGAAGGAAATGAAGATTTTTGGCGGGAAAGTAAGAAATGTGTCGTTTTAACCATTTTTCTCGCAGTTTTTTTTCACTTTTTCTCTCCATAAGAACCATCCTCGTGTCTTAACGAAACTATTAAACAAAAAATTAGCCGAATCGGTCGAGCCTTTCTCTAGTTTTGCGCTTAGCAACGCATTTCGAGATTCATTTTTATTAATATTGATTATTTCTTCCTTTCTAGGTCAATATATTTTATACCATATTTTTGTCACAATATAGCCAAATCTGGCCCTTGTGCCATAAGTTTCAAATTATAAACCTTCTTTGACAAATCTCCTCCTCAGCTTTGTACTGTGACACAGAATGCGACTCTATAAATTATTCAGTTATTCGTCTTTAGCTTTGCTGAGAGAATTTGGTTACTGCGTGATCAGGCAGATCAGGACATCTGGCGTCTTAGCACTTAGCCTCCTGATCTGGACGTCCCGGGTTCGAGTCTCGGTTAGGGAATGTTTGTTCTTCTGTATTCTATCTGTAAGGTGAGTGAATGTTCCCCCTCAAAAAAGTGGCTGTTCAAGGAATGTGGTGTGTGAGTAGTTAATACGTACACTTGGCATTAATTGGCGCTACTTAAAACAATAGACGCACCTTCGGCTTAAAATCGCTGACTGCATCAGCTAACTAGCCCATCGCAAGAGCCATCGGAAACAACCACAAGAAAATCCCTGCTTGGAAGATATTCATTATGCTTTAATTTCGCCACTTAGTCCTTGCGGTATGAGGAAAACTAATGAATGATGAAGCTCCCTGATTGATTTAAAAGGTTCTCGACTGCCTCCAAGGGTCTAAAAAAGGTTGGCAGTCTCAAGATGAAGTGAGGTGAGTTGAATTGAACTAGAAGCGGAGTTGGAGTAGAAGACAGGTAACGAGTCTTCGAGAGGATAGCGAAGCAAAAGTGGAGTGCCAGCGTCGTGTTAAGTACTAGCGAGTGCAGAAGAACTGAGGTCCGAGTCCTGGCACGACGTGTAGTTTGTGGAACAGGCAGCGACGTGTAGTATGTGGAGTAGACAGTGTGTAGTAGTGAGTCGACAGCTAAAGTGAGGAGACAGTGATGAGTTCATCCATTTGGAAAGACGGTAGAGTAAAAGAGGAACCCCTCTTCTGCTGTATTCGGTCTGTGCTTTTAGAATTATTTTCGTTTACTACTTGTGAGCTACTGCCAGCTGCAGTGTTCTGCTGTGTGCTATTCTGTATTCGTCTCAGCTGTACATACTTGTCGCCTGTGTATTCAACGTCTTTGTGTTATTGTATTCGTGTGTAAATTAACGTCATTGTAGTTTTCTGCGGAGGACTGCTGATTGTGTTTTCATACCATACCATTAAAATCATTCATTATGCTACGTTTCATACCCTAAAAAACAAACTCGCCGGAGAGAATTTATTTTAACAGTAATATTACATTAATTATAATAATATAAGCTGTACTGTTATTGTAATTTTAACACTTTCAGTTTTGTCTTATCTATTATAATGCATAAGACAACTGTATTTTACAAAAGAAGTCACATATCGATCGGCTTGTGCTGAAAGTAAACAGCAGCATTCTGTAAAGTTGAAGCACAGAGAATGTAGCATTCGCACCTGGCTGGTGGGAAATTTACCACACGCTTTCCACTAACCTGTAGCAAATACCACTCTTCCCTTGGACAATACATACACAAACGAATAACACAGACGATGATAGAATAGACTTAAAAGAATTGTAGAAATACAATTATGTTTACTCCTATCCAAAAATATGAAAAAGGAAATAATGGAAGAAGCATGAATTTAAATGGACAAGCAAAATTCGACTTATTAAATTATTATTGTATATCAATTAACAAATATAATTATTTCTTCATAAATAACTATGTTCATACTCATTTTAAGTACTAGCTTTTACTAGAGACTTCGTATGCATGAAAAAGCATACAACTAACCTAAAAACATTTTATTTATTGTGTAAAAAAAATGTTTGTTTTTATACAGTTTTTATGAAGCGAAACAAAAAATTAATTCCACATTTCTCTAAATTCAGTCAAATGAATTGACAGAGACTGAGATAGCTACAATCGTATTATGCACATAATTTTTCAACTTTTAATGAAAATGAAAATACAGTTGCCAACGATTGCAACATATTACACATGCGTGAGTTTTCAGCGCCCATGCTTGAGTGTTTTAAGCCAGTTGAGGTAACATAATGCAGATAGGAATTTTTTAATTTCTTTCATTCTGTTTTATTTTAATTCAAAAGTACTACAAAATGAATTTAAAAATATGATTAATTAGTTATGGGACTTTCCCGTTAGCAGGGCGAAAGCGGAAAATCGCCTAATAATGTAGAATTTAGTTGACATTTTTGTCATTCGTTTCGCTTGGCAACTTGACTCGAGTTTGGCTCATAATTTATACCCGGCTAACGGAAAAGTACCAAAATTTTTAATTTTTTGTATTCTATTTTATTTATTCAAAATTACTTGAAAATGAATCTAACAAAGTTGATTAATTAATAGTGTTTAATTTTAAATGCATCAAAAACCATGGAAATAAACATAATTATTTGAATTAATCGGCTAAAATCATGTTGTAAAGTCTTAGGCCGGGGCTTCTGGTGAGTTGCGCCGAAAACAAACTCAGGTCTTTCAGAAATAAAAAAAAATTCAGCTATGCTACAAACATATTACACACAGTTACACTTTACTGATTAACTATTTTACAAGTACATCAGTAGAATCAGATCAGAGTTCCACTAAGGGAAGTTGCTGTGTTTTCATATAAGCAAGAAAACTCTCCCTGAGGTGAAGAGATAAGACGGAGTTAATGAAACTCTCGCAAGATTCAGCCAGAGGTTCGGGGGTTATCCGCTCGTTGATTAACCTGTTGGGATTGCCAGGAACGTAATTTGATGAACTCTCTGGAACAGCAGCCCAGAAGACAAAGCTGTCTAGCTAATTGGATTATTCCCAAAGCTCAGATGACCTTTCACACTTTCAACGGGACCCACGGTGGTCCGAATTCAATTCATGAGGTTCGGATGAACTTCACGTGGGTTCAGCCTATAGGGCGAGGCTACCTATGATACACTCCAAATTCTCTCTTGAAAATTTCACAGAATTCCAAACTGAATTCCCGCTACTCCATTCACGAACGTTAACATATTCGTCAGCCCGGCTTCTTTTTCTGTGTCCTATCTTTTTCCGTCTCCTTTTTATTTGGGTCTCATTGGCCGGTCTCGAACGACAAATGACCAATCAGTATATTTCCCAATTTTCATTGAATCATCTGATCTAAGATACCTTCCCAAACCAATTAGATTGGAAAGCATCGATTAGCAACCCATTAATGGACAACCCTCTCCTCGATCTGGGTGGTCCCCTAGATGAAGCGAAGGATCATTTGTCTCTGGATCCCCTTTGTCGTTTTAAAAGGTGGGCATCATGTCCATTTCATTTGAGACCGCACAAGGCGTACAGACACATCTGGACTTAGCTCGACAGCTGTAATTCGCCCTGAGTACCAGATCTCTACATTCTTTTGCTATTAACAAATTTTTCTACTATCAGTAAATTTTTCAGCTATCAAGGGTTTTTCCGATGTGGAAATGTGGAACTTAGTTCGTTAGAGTTCTCTCCATCACTTATCTGAAGTTGTCACAATGTTAAGCCTAGCTTCAGTAGTGTGGGGAAAAACAAACTGAAATCTTACTTATTTGGCTGTCGGGAAGTGAAGAATTTTGGAGAGAAAGTTAATGTTTATTTAACAAAAAATTAACCACTTAATTAACTGGAATGAATAGTATACTATCTCCTATTCTAGACTATAATCTATCTAGACGCTAAATTTCTTCCAAATCTGTTCATCTGTTCTGTCTTGATTGACTAACATCATTCATCCATCCATCCAAACTTTCACATTTATAATAGTAGTATAGATTTATTAAAACTGAAATTATATCAACATAAAATGAACAATGCTATGCTCATGCTTTCAATGTAAATAGATTTTATTGAACCAAAAAATGCCTTTCCATCAATAATTACCGTCGTACTTTTAAAAAAATTCAGTAGTATTAAAAAATTACTAAATAACAAAGCCATATTTCCTTAAGGTATCACGTAATAGTTTAAAATTTAGTTTTATAAAACATCGCGTTTGATTAAAAACAAATAAATGAAGTTATAAGAAAGATCCAAAATACATAGCAGAGTTAAATACATGCCGCGAATTAATCAAAAACATATATTATATGACAATATATTTGAGTATTTTACATCGACAGCTTAGACATTTCCAGATACAACAATTAGAAAAAAATTAACTGTTTCAATACCAATATAATGTGTAAGTGGTGTGTCCTAACCCAAGCTTTGAAAAACCAATAATGTTCTATGAGTCAGCCAAAATTTAAAACCAGTCAAATATTTAGCTTACAAATTCTATATAATTAATATAAATTTATTAGTAATAATAGTTCCGTTGTTCTAAAGAAGAAATAAAATTAATCACTGCCTATTTTTACAAAAATCAATATCTCATTTCTACGTAATTAAAATGCATAGTAAAAAAAGAAATTTACATTTAGATTAAATTAATTTTGAAAAATACGTATAGCTGTTATAAATACTACGACAACTCCATCATTCAAACTTAATGTGGTTTGTTTTGACAACATTCCAACATTCTGCAACATACGAGTAATGTAAAGCGGGGCATCTGTTTTATGTCACGACTGGTCGTTAGATTGGGGAGGGGACTCTTGATTTTTTTGAATTTACATAATCCTCGATAAAATAAGCAAAATAAAATTCACTATACTAGAGATATAAATATTTAAAATTTTATGGCTTTAGAAATTGAAATTAATACAACCTGCGTGTTTAGTTATAGATTTAGTAATGAATACAAAATTTTGTTTCTGAAAATTTTAAGCATTCCTTTGGAAATAATGAAGTGTTCTTTCCGATGAATTTCTTTATTATTTTAAGAAATATAATTATTCGTTAATTTTGAGTAGAGTGTAAAAATAAACAGCCTTGATATGGGCTATAAGTTACAATATTATCCAAAAAAATCTGCACCATAAAAGCATTTTTGATATTTTTTCGTTTTAAAAGTATTTGTAAATTATTGTACTCATACCAGACAAGAGAATTTAAGGAAATTTATGTTTTCATATTGTTCTGTCTAAAAAGGAAAAGAAATATGTATACATTTTTTCTTTTATATATTTGAATATGTTTGTTCAAATACTCTAAATTAGGCAGATGAAATTTGACATCTGATGCTCACATTGGATAAAATTTCCGGCCAAATCCTTAAAGGAAAATCGCATTATAATTATTGCATAATCTTTTTTTTTCATGTTTTATATTTAAGTGCGCATTTATAAAAAAAAAAGGCAAGAACAAGAGCATTTTTTACAAATATTTTTTTAAATGCGAGTTATTAAGCAAGGTACAAGAATTAAACTTTTTTTATTTGCTTCTATTTAATAAGTTGCTTTGTGTAGAGTTTCCGGATCAGGAAGTAAAATTATCAAATGAAACATTCACAGCCAAAAGACATCAAACAAAATTCAACTTTTTTGCGTATGTCCATAAAGATTTAATAATAAATAAGAATATAAAAGACTCGTAAAAAGGCTTTATTCGAACAACAAATATATGACGTTATTTTATAATGAGCATTTTAAAATGTTATATATCCGTGGATGTGTATTAAAAAATGGCGAGGCAAATTCTTTTTTTTATTATTTTAGTAAATTTTTTTCTTGCTATTTACGAAATTGTACTTCGACAGTCTTTTTGGAAGATTTTGGTTTCTTTCAAAATAAAAATTTGTTGGCACTTTTAAATATACATAATATTTATATTCTTTTTTTATTTTAAAAATTTAATTTTAATTTATTATTTTCTCTTTGATTTATAAAGCCTGCGATAATTAAAGATACATTTTAATATTAATTAGGATATTGAATAGAAGTAACTGAAAGGGAATAATAACAATTAAAGGTGCAGAAATATTTAAATAAAACTAATTTAATAAGTGTCAAAGACTGAAAAAAAGTATTATTTATAAAAATTATCCAAACTTATTATGCTATTGATCAATATAATAAATACTGAAAAATGAAATTTTTAAAAACGTTTCTTCAGAAAGTTCAGTCGATTTTTTTTCTATAATACTGATTTATTTAATTGATTCGTTTTCACATTTGTCTAGTCTATCCTTTCTTGAAAGTTAGCGCCTATTAATGCTCATTCCACTCTGTTTACTATATCAAGAAATTTCGAAATTTTAACTTGAAAGAATTTTATTTTAAATTCTTTTAAGTTCGTTTAAGTAAAATGGGAAAAGTCTACAAAGCTTAATTTAGTTACTTTGACATCCCTTTGTAAAACAACTCTAGGGCTATTTTGGGACGGACCTCGTAATTTCGAGCAGCTGTCAGATGAGGAGGATGACATCTGAGCTGGCATACCCCACTTTACGCCATCGGAAGGACGTTTGGCTGATGGATTTTACGTGCAACAGACCTTTTTACACGACAGTTCTTCGGTGGAATAGAGTTTTGAATCTGATATCCAACGGCTACCTCACCACCATGCCCACGCTGCCCAAAAATTCCACAAAATTTCTTTCAACAATTGTATATGTTTTTATGCATATGCAGTTTTAAATATGATAAGTTATGAAATCAGTGGTATTATGCGGATTTGACGTCTCATTTGAAAAGGAATGCAGCATCCTATTCACATTCGTGTAACATATTCACAAAAAATTCCTTAATAAGAATTTCATTTGTAATTAGATATTGTTATTATTTTCTAAGTAAATATATCAGTCTCGTTCCACATACACATCAAATATAAATATTTGAAACTCTGGCAGACCATTTGATGAAAAGCAAATAATAATTTATGAAGAATAAATAAAATAAAATAGATTAAATATTAAGAATCACATTTTGCTATCCTAATTACGGCTTTTAAAATATTATTAATAAATTATTACGTTGCAACATATTTCCACACGACTATTTAAAGCAAAGTAAAATTAATTTGATATCAGCAACTACAAAAAATAATAATTTTAGATTCAATAATGAACGTAATTTAAAATTTTGCTTTAAGATTCAATTAACTACATGTTGGCAAATAAAATTTAAAAAAAAAGGGCTCTGCTGAAAAAAAATCACTGATTTTACTAATTAATTAATGTAACATCAACGAAAACAACAAAGAATTAGCCAGAGAATTGGCCGAAATAAATCCTTTCAAAATTTCAAGCACAGCTAATAGAGTATTAAATCTTATCTTAATCTTTAAGATGTGTGTGCAGATAATTAAGTACGTTTGATAAAAAAAATGTTCCAGAAATAAATTCTTGTGATAACTCGATTAAAACCTAATCACTGGCACATCAAAACTTGCTATCACCAATTTTTGGTAAAGCGATCCGGTATTCTTATTAAGCTGTTAGATTATCTGGTGATAGACAAATCACTCTGAATGCAAACAAAGTTAGTTCCTGAACAGACCTACCAACGGTGCATTACTCGTGCGCATGTCAGTTATTTATCAATTAACTGGTTCTTAATCAATGAATAACTGACTGTTCAAAAAATAACAAGATTATAAAATATTGATATTCATTATTTTATGACAATTATCACTCTGACAATTGTGAATAAAAACCAATAAATGTTCAACTTTAATTAAATTTTGAAATAACAATTGTAAATTATATCTTTTATTCAGCTTTAAGTACATTATTTCAATGTCAAAAATTCAATTTTTAAATATCATTCAAATATTATGTATATAAGTATTTAAACATTTATAATTTAATTAAATGTATTTATGAGTTTTTATTCAATGAAAAATTAATAGTATCATTATAATTTTTAGTCATAATATCATTATCATAAAAGTAATTTTCAGAAAAATTAAAGAAAATAGGAATTCTTCCTAAGAAATTCATAGTTTACCAATGGTTTAGTTTTGATTTACATATATTTATATCGTTTTTTATAAGTGCATTTAATTTAAACTTCAGCGATAACCAATGTCTAAAATATTTACTTAATGCTGTTATAGAGATTACGAGTATGAAACTAACCGTTAAAATGATGGAACATGTGGTTGTAAAATATAATCAAAACCTTTATAAACTATTTTATAATGGAGGAAAAAAGTGTATAAAAAACAAAATTGGCATAAATGAAATGTCATTTTTTTAAAAAAATTAATAGTGTACAAATGGTTTTGAGCAACAAGATGCTTTATAAATTTGGAAAGGAAGTATTAGCATTTTGACTAATTTTTTGTTTAAAAAATGTTATTGAGTATGAAAAGTTTATCACTCTTTTATAGCGTGAATCTTGTATCCAAAAATATTTATGTACCAGATTTTTATTCAACTTGAAATGTTTTATGTGCCTGAATTTCATATTTATAAAGATAAAATCTTGTTTCTGAACTCACTTCTTCATTAATAATATTCTACTATTTTAAAATTTCATTTTTAGAAAACCTTCGAAAATTCAATTTTCAATCCCTACTTAAAACTAATGATGTACGGAAATTAAAGAATAATGAATGTCAGAGCGGAAAAGCTTCAAAACATTCATTAAAAACTAGATGTGTTTAGATATTATAAAATTTTCATTTTAATTATAATAATTTTACGAATGCCTAAAACGTTTTAAATCTTCTTTATGCTTTAATATTTTATATCGATAAATCATTTTCCAACATTTTATATTTAAAAATATATATATTTATATGACTTAAGAATAAAAAAGTAAAACAGACCATAACATTTTATATAAAGGGTATAATACGTAATTAAAAAAAATCCTTCACGTGTTTTGATTTAAAGTAATAGTTTCAGCTTTATAATCTCCATGACCACTCTTGTTAGGAATAAATGATCGACATTTCATAAAAACCTATTATCGTCTTACTCCAAATCAAACGACAAACCTGTAGTGCGCTTGTCGGAACCAATCCCGCTTTATCTCGCATCTTTTGCGCTCTAGGAGGGCGCATGCGCGAGGCTGGACGGATTCGTTTCTTCAAATTCCCCCTCCGCTGTACCTCGCGAGCGCCCGGAATGGCCGGACGCCGGCTCTGTCGGCAGGCGCTCGTCTGCGCCTCGGCGTGCCTGATCACGTGCATCGCCCTCCTCTGCCTCTGGATCCAGCAGTCCGGCAAGGACATATGCCTGGCCATCGGAGGGGTCTTCCAACCCACCGCGGTCATGGTCCCCGCAGAGGTAGGTCGAGTTCTTTCGGGAAAAAGCAAAAATTGTTTATTAAATTTTCGTAAACTTTGTACTGAAATCTTCAAAACATTTTAAGTCTCAATTTTTCAATGAATATTTCAGTTTCAAATTTTCCTACAATCAAAAAATAATTTTTTTTTTAGAAATTTACCGATTTCTTTATATTTTAACCAAATTTTAGATAAAACCTACAGATGGGAATTCAGATTACCTGAATGTGAATAACAAATACATAAATAATAATTTTATCAAAAGAATTATAGGTTCGTATCAACATTTGAAAAAATTTATCTGGTGGATTCGCTTTTTGTCGGTGATACTATGTATTTGTGTACCTGCTGCTTAACTTATCAGCGCTTAAAAGCTAGGTAACCGAACTTTAGTATTTGAAATTGTTTGCTAGTATCGTAAAATTTTTATCACTTTTAAACCCAGATAATTAAAATCAAAGAGTCAAATGTGCACACATGGATTTCTTTATTTTAGTAAAAAGCTGACCATTAAAACTGATGTAACTTTAAAAAAAAATGTTGATCATGTCAACATTGCAATGACTACAATTTTGTTTCATGGAGAATGAAATATATGATTTGAATTTATATGAGTTGTGTATGTTAAGCAGTAAAATTTTTTTACAATAGCTATATCAATTAGGATAATTCTAAATTATCTATTTTTTAAAAAGTTTTTTTCAATTTTTTTTTACCTTTAAAAATTCATCTTTCCTACAATCTACCTTTTTTTTTCAAATGTCATCAGAATATTTTTTAAAAAAACTTGAATATGTTTTGTTATAGTTGTAGTGTTAACTGTATTATTTACGGATTTTTTCTTTTTGTTGACAGGAGCTTCACCAACCAAAAATAGATGTAAAGGACACGTTAATTAACTTTGAACAAAAAAAATAAATTGTTTTAATTAAAAATATTAATGGGATTCAATTTATTAAAACAATCTATGTGTATCATGATCTACAACAATGAAGACTGTTTTCTTGCTAGAGCTGAATCATGAAATATGTTATAATTTTTTAAAACTTTGTTCATAAAAAGAGTTGGTAAAGTTAAGAAAAAAATAAAATTATGAGATATATAGTCTGGAGAAAAATCAAAATATCAGAAATAATATACTTTTAATGATGTTAATTTTACTAAACAATTAATTTATTTGTTTTATTTACTCATTAAAAAATCCTTTTTATAACAGCCATAAATCTATTTTTGATCTTAGGCTCATAAATAGCTTTAATAATTCTTGCCGTAGAAATATCTTTTCAATGACAGGGTGCACATTCTTAACGCTATTTAGACGCGCATTTCTGGCAGAAGGAAATTTTTCAGGAATGAAACCCGATATGTGAACAGTGCGCGATATCTGCATGTGATATGAGGACTAATAATAAAACTCATTTATTTCCAAAAAGTAATTATACTTAATATCATAAATACCGTAATTGTCATGCGAAAAAACTACATTTTTAAGAAAGCGAATCTATACAAAACTTGCGTAATCCTTTCAAGAGCAAATAATTCCAAGAATATTTTTGTATCAATCACCGAATAAAACGAGAGAAAAAATTAAATCCGTTGATTTTCCTCCGCTCATATTTGACTTCTGGTGAAATCGTGAGAAACATAATTCCATCTGTGATATTTTCATTTATTGGTGTCGACATGAAATTTTCTCCGTTTCCCCGTGAAAGAGTTTTCGGCACAATGCCCTGTTCCATCGAACATAACAAGTGGCTTTCGTACTCCTCACATCTATTAAGGTCAAAAGTCCTTCAACAGGTGTGGGTGGATGGGGGAGTTGGGAAAGGGGGAGGGGCTAACCATTATATTTATCGCAGTAGAATCCCTATTTCATTTTCGAGTTGACATGGAAGATAAATAGAATTTTGGCTCTGGTGTCTTTCTTGTCTAATGATTAAAAACATGGAACATTTTTAAACAGTCTCCGCGAAATTTCAAACAAGGATTTTTCCAAGAAGGCATTTCATTCTCAAATTGTAAACAAGATTTATTTTGCCAAACGAAATTACAAATGATCTTGTTTTCACTGAGAATATTTTTGGAACTGAACGTAAATGACGAACATTGCAATACTCTCTCTGTGGAACGGAGGTAAAGTCATGGCTTTTGTGCCCGAGGTTTTCTGGCTGAAAATCCGTTTTCAATGAAATATAACGGTTTAAGCTGATCTTGAGCATGTCAGATTTATCCGAATAAAATGCCAATCCACCCAGGTGAAGAGGAAACATAAAAAAATGGCTGTCCGCTCTAAGGTCGTTATTAATATACTGTGCAAAATTACGGTATCCTTCAAAGATAATCTTCTAGTTGTTTGAGAGGGAGAGATGTCAATGAAATTATAATAAACTAACCAAATATATTTTTGTTCATTACCCTGTTATCACCCCCCCCAAATATAGACATCCCTTAGTTCATTTTCTTTTATTAACTTATAAATTGTGTTCCAAATGCAGGAGTGAAAATAGCCATGGCTTTTATCATTGTAACATCACATTTATTCTTGTTCACGTGAAATATTTTAAGAGAGCATTGATTTTTCCAAATGTTATTCTTAATATATTTTATGTAATGATGGTTCACACTTGTATACTTACAGTATAGGGTGGGTTGCAAACAGTCTCACTTTTTATTCTTGGAAGGCATTGGTGCACGTAGAACCAAAAAAGGAATTATACTAAGAAACTCTTTGAACCACTAAATAATATTATGCGAGATTAAGACATTACATATATTTTTAGTTAAATTTTATAATAGGCAACTTCATTGTAGCAAGTGCAATAGTATGAACTCTGCATAGTATGAATGCATAAACTTTTAAAATAAATGACACATTTGTGAAAAATATAGAATTAAATAAACTTATTTTATAATCCCTTAATCAACAATTCGATGGACAGTAAAAGACTGAAACGGAATCTTTTTGGGAAGGGGGAGGGGAATCCATTGAACTCCGTTGAAGGGATTTTTTTTAAACCTTTTTTTTAACTTGAACGCATAATCGTAATTTTTTTTAAACAAATAGCGTAAAATATCACTTTATTTATGTATATTTTTTAAATCTTCAAGACGGATTAATTGTTTGATGATTAATTTTGATTGTTAAGGTGTTTTTTTTTGTAAACCGTTGCTCGATGCCCCTGATAAAAAAAATTATCAAATATCAATTGCCTGATGATTAATTTTGGATGTTAAGATATTTTGTTCGTAAACCGTTTTTCGATGCTAGTGATAAGAATGATCAAATATCAATTTTTTGATGGTTAATTTTGGCTGTTAAGAATTTTGTTCGTAAACCATTGCTCGATGCTCTTGATAAAAAAAATCAAATACCAAACAAAACATCTAAATTAGATTCCATTATATTTTATCGAAAATATAATTGATTCAACTTTTCGTACCATTTCTGTGATCTATAAAACTCAAAATCAAACTTTCATTAAAAGTGAAAATATTTCCTTTGTTTTAAATTAAGAGGATTTATGCAATGTCATTTATAGCCTATTTGCCTATTAAGGTTCTCTTCCGGTAGTTGGGTGAAAGCAAAAAATCGCCACATAGCGTAGAATTTCGTCAAATTTCTAATAGCGAATATAAAGCTAAAAATTGCCAAAAAAAGGCAGAACTCCGAAAAACTTATTCGGCGATTTTCCGTTTGAGGCCGGCAAACAGAAAATAACCCAAACTACGATATTTTTCTACGTTCTTTCAAACGGGGTCGAAGAATGAATCTGCTCTCGTTGTCGCTATGACGCATAAAACGGAGCATTACGACTGGAAAGAGAATTTCCCTCACAATTCTGAAATGTCTTTCCCTTCAGATGTTCCGTTTTATCTTTCCCCGAACGACGGTTTCCGGTTGCTTTATATTTTGAAGGGCCAACGATGCTTCCTTGACTTACATTTTGAAGTGCGCGTCCCCGCACTCAATGCTCGTCAAAAATAATATAAACCTTTCAGAATCTCTCGTCATCTTTCCCGAGCCATTCGCTTATTAAATCTGCAATGCATTTTCGTAGCGAAACGACAGCGGGCAAAAATGCCTTTCAAAAATAATATAAATCAAGAATTCAGAAAAGCATTGAAATGTTTCTTGGGCAAGACTTATAAAAACTATTTAATTTTGTAGTTATAATTAATTAATTTAATTTTGTAGAATAACTAGAAGAAATTCACTTTCCCCAACTACAAATTTATATAATTTATTCCATTACTGAAAAAAAAAAGTTCAGATGTTTAACTTAAGCTAACGGAAAAAATCAATCAAATACGAAAAGCTTTTATAAGTAAATGAAACAAAAATCTTTTTATCAGAAAAATTTCAGTTTGTTTTATTATTTTCTATTTAAGTCAATAATTTCCTGACCTTCTTATATAAAATTCAAACAAATGGAAATTAGTTACGCCTTTATTTACTGATAGTACTTTAAAGTATCTTTTAAAATCCGACAGAAATCTGCACAATAGGACTATTTTTTCTAACAGTACTTGTAAGAAAACGAAGAACGTTATACTAATACAAAGCAGTAGATGTCATTTAAAAATAACATGAAATATCTTTCATTAGTAATATAATTAATTAAACTATTTTAACTAACGGTAAAAAGTATTTTTATACATCTTGGGCTTACTCTGTACGAAAATTTAACTGATGGTTCGAAAATAAATTTCAAAAACTGATGGTAAAATAATATGATAAATAAACGAATAAAGAAGGACTGGCATTTTTGTTTTCATCTAGATATTTTCATACACTTACACATTAGAAATTGCTTTATGTTTAGATTCGTTATATAATGAATATAGAAGAATGAGTCTTTTGGACAAATGTTTCTTCCTTTTGATCGGTTTGGTCCAAACTTCTAATGCACTAGTCACGTTTGGCAACCAGTTGATTCACCGATGACTTAAGTACAGTACTTATGGTAAGAGATAATATTAAAAGTCCAAAAGACATTAACTCAAAATTGTCAGTTTTTTACTACTTATTAAAAAGTTTGAAAGTGTTCGATTTTCTGTAGTTATGAAACGAGATTTTCGGGGAAATATTTGGAATTTCGTTTGTAGAGATGGCTTCTTCCTTGTTTCATTGGAGGAGGAGGAGGAAGGAGGTAAGTAATTGACCAGGTTGTTGCTTTGGAGACAATTAATTCGAAAAGAATGTCAGTTCGATGAATCGGTCGCTGTAAGGATGGACAATGATAAAGGCAGCAGTTGGCTACAACAAATCCCGTCGATACTACACGGTTCAGTTGTGGCGGGGTGGTCGGCTGAACACAAGAAGAAGTTTATTCGCCACGATTTTTAATGCTAAAAATTTTAATTAAATATTTTGTTAAATTTTTATTTAATAATTTTCTCACCAATATATTTATATTTTTGAATATCAACGAAAACAGCAGAAGTAAGTAAAAGTTTTTAAAAATGTAAACATATTGTAAATAATTTCTCCTTTTTTTAATATTGAAGTTAAACACAAAATAATTAAAAATGACACAAATTAAATTAATATTGAAGTAAGCACAAAAGAATTTTTAATATTTTATTAAAATCATACAGCAAGCTGAAACCTACTGAATATCGAAAAATTATCGAATATTTATATTTTTATCATAACGAATGAATTAAAATAAACTAGAAAAAATATTCTCAGCAACAGTGAAAAAATTTTAATTTCTCTTCAGCCTTTTTTTTTCTTGCAAAATGTATCACATTTTTCTTTTAATTTATCTACTAACAGAAACTAAAAATTTATTAAAAAAATATTTACCGATGAAAATATTTTTTTTTAATTTTGGAATGACATAGAAATTAATTTCATGCTGTAGATTTTAAGAAAATTGCGGCGAAGAAAAACATACACTTGTTTTAATTTTCAATTATTTAAAAATTTACATAACATTCATCATAAATTCGTATTTCCACCCTCCGTTGTATATATATCTCTTTGTATAAAGGCTTGATAAAGTACTAGCATCAAAAATGGAAAGAATTTAAGCTTTCTTATATTTCTTTGGTTTATTGGTAGGTGATTTTTTTTTTGCAATATACAGTCAAATATTTTTGGAAAGTTATTTAATAATAATATATATATATATAATTTAAAAGTTTAGCATCAATGAAAATATTTTTTATCATCTTAAAATAGCATAGAATTTATTTTTGTGTTGCACTTTGTTTTCGGAAATTAATGCCGAATAAAAACTTACAACTAAATCTTTTTCAGTTATTTGAAATTTAAAAAAGAAGCTATCTGAGTTGCATATTTTACTCTACAAAATATAAATGCGTAATTTTGGTAACTTTAGGTTCTGGCGTTTACACAAACTTATATCTGCATCATTAGAAAATATTCAATAGGTAGATTCAAAATCATTTACGGAAATTATTCAATTAATTCTTTACACATATGCAGAAAAACTTATAGAAAGGCATTATTCTCTCCGGTAGATATATTCTAGAATTGAATGTAGATCAACACTTTGTTATCAATGATCCGATGGCCACTTTTTCTTCTCTATTCTGTTTTGAATATATATATATTCATAAGCAAAATGATTAATTGATAATTTATTTGTGAACAGATTCGTATCAGAATTTGATGAATATCTTTACCTTTTGTGTTGAAGAACTATATATGAGTTATTTCTTTTCTATATCTCTTTATATTTTAAAATATTTACTCTCATTTATAAGGGTATATACTTTATCTCAAAAATATGTCTTTATAATAAAAATCTAACAAATAGAGATTTATGGAAATGTCTATTGTCATTTGAAACTATCGTAAATGAAAAGCATGAAACAGATGTCAATACTCTCTGCAAATAATAATTTACCGCGTGTGTCTCAGTTCATCTTTAGAGAGTTGCCACTCCATTCGTTCGACTTTCGAAACACCTTGCCTGGCTGTCACACATTTCAACGAATTTCTCCCGTTTAAATATCAGCAATGTTTTCTGTTTAAATATAAATACTCTGAAACAAACAAAAATTGAAACGCTAGAATATTATTAAAATTCCATTTCTCAGACAAATAAAATAAGTTTTCAATTTTAATATAATAAATGGATAACCATTTCCAATTTTTGTCGTTAAAGGAAGATAAATAAGTGAACATTTCATAATAATTGTAAATAAAATGCTCCCTTATAAATTATTATATGTTGAAATCTCATATAACTAAGCGATAGAAAAAAAAAACTTACATTCCCCAGTAGCACAGTTTAGATAAAAGTGATATCATTTCTAAATATAAGTAATTTAAAATCAAAACTTTATCCGTACTTTTTACTATAAACACTATTTAACTAAAACACTGGGAAAAAATTCGATTGAAACGCACTTTGTAATATTATTTATCAAATATACCTAAAACTCTAAAGCATTCTTAACATCATTTATTTCATAGTTGTAAAGACGGAAATAGGCCGAGATAGCATGGCTAATAGGACGTTGATTTCGATTCCCCTGGACTGTGAGTTAAAAACCGCAGCCAGCCGAAGACTCTCCGTGTGTGCAGTGACTGGCTCAGGTTAAATCAGTCGTGGTAACAAAGTCCTCCATGTCGAGAGTTATACCATAGGCGGTACTGAATCAGAGGAGATCTTTCTTTGTTCCAGATCTAAATTACGATCTGTAGAAGAATGAAAGAAATGCATGAATAAAGCCCGCCCCGTAAAAAGGGTTTATCACGTGAGTGAGATAGAAGTCAAACTTCTAATCAAGGGTGCTGAGGGTTCGGTACCCTCAGAATCTACTGCACCCCTCCTTCCGTTGTAAAGAGGAACACGAGAACAATAAAAAAGACGGAGTTAAGTAATTGATTATACATTCATTAAAAAAGTTACAACTTTGAAATATGCTGCATTTGTGTATTCTTGACGACATTAAACTATTTAAATTCTTGGAACTTTGGTATCTTAGGCCAGTGATGTCACTTGGTATTTATTATAAATGAAAAAAGAAAATGTCTTTTTCCCCTCACAGTATATATAACAATAATTTCGAATTAAAATTTAAAAAATGTAAAGTAATATCCCTAAAAATATTCCCTTCTTAAACTGATTAACTTACAGACTTTTATTAGAAAATTAATAGAAATCTTTTTTGAAAGCTATTTTCATCCTATTTATTCATTGACTTTTACATGAAATCTGCGACAATATCGTCTACTGTTATGATAAGTTTTTTTAGCATAACTTTTGCTGCTACTGTTTTGTTACAAGAGTTTTTTTATGCGTTCCCTTTCCTAAAATAACATAATTAAACTTGGCGAGCTGGTATTAATAGATAATACTTGATTCCATTTATAATTAGTTTCAAATTAAAGAGAAAAGATTTTCACTTCCACAGAAAGATTCTTTTAGCAAGGAATTTTTTTGTACATTTCGAGATAATTAACTAAAAGCATGAACGATATTCCTCAGTTTCGCTTGAAAGTTAAAAAATTTATTCTTTAAAATATTCGTCAAGCTTAGTCTAATAATTTTCTTTCATTTTGCGCTTAGTAAAACGAAGAGAGGAACACTTTGTTTGAGTTGGTTAGAAAAATAACTTTACATTTACGGCTTTTTTTTACGGAGATAGAGTTAAAAGTCCTTTTGTTTTTCTAGTGGGAAAATTAAATGTCATGCTATATGAAAATGCATTGCGAGTGAGCTACTTTTTTTAAATCCTAAAAACACACAGACTCAATTAAAATGCTTTTTCTTGTGCTCTCATGCAATTGCATTTTTCTGACGTTTCATTATTTTAAAGATGAAACATTTTTTATTTCTTTTTCGCTTAGCTTCAAATGCTCTGGAGGTTTGAAATTTTTTGATTCCTGCATTTTTAAAAGTGCACATTATTTTAATATTTTTAATCAATTTATTGCAATTAATTTTGACTGCGTGCCAGTGACTTGACCTAACGATGAAATTAAAAAATAGTTTTCAAATAAATAGTTTTTTAATATAGTTAAAATTTATTTTTTAAAAATAGTTTTTTAATAAAATGTCTAATAGTATATTATAAACTAAAATATAAAATGAAGAAACATTTTCAATTTAAATAACCAGACTTTTTAATGCATCGATATAAATGTATTTTATAAAACCGATTTTATTAAGAATATTTCAGTTTCTTTTTATAAAAGAAAATAAATGGGGCACTTTTTTCTTTCTCTTTTTCTGCCTTGTAAAGATTAATTTTTGTTCAAATTTGTTTGATAAATCATAAAAGCTAATTAATTACTGAATGTGTTGAAGTGTTTTCATAGTTCAATTTATAAATCATTGTATTGCCAACCCGGCATGTAGTAATAACAAGATCCGTTTTAAAAGTGGACTCGTAATTTTAAGCTTCCTTATCGGAGAATCAGAGATTCGATACTACCCTTTTCTATCAACTAATCACTAGTGGGATGCATGCTATATATATTGCAGTTGAGTTGAAGAAATCAATTTTATTAATTGATAATTTTCAAAAAAGTAATGCTTCCTCCGTAAAAAGTGTTCATATGACATAAAAATAATTAATTTCAGACTCAGCTCTACTGAAGAACTATTTCGGTTTGGAATAATTTAATCTACTGATGGGTAAGCATGCCTGTACTGATGATCTATGGGACATTCGTATGTGAAATCTGAATCACACAAAATTCGTCCTGGAAGGGGGGGGGGAGTTCGTCTTTCCCGTGGTCTGAGCATCCTGGGTTCGGGTCCCGGTACGGGTATGGTCCTCCTTCTGTGTTCAATTTGTAAAGTGTGTGAATATATCCCTCAGTAAAAGGGCTGTGTGCAAGCGAATGTGATGAATGAGTAGCCAAAAATGAGTACTCTTGGTCCTAGATGAATGAGTACTCTTGGTCCTAGATGATGCTACTTCAAAACCTTTCGGTTTAAATAGCTTGTCCCAATGACAAGCGCTATTAGAAACAACAACAACACAACAAAAGGCAAAAAAAACCAAAACAAAGAATATGAAATTCGTAAATTTATCCTAAATGTAATACGAGACTGTTTATCGCTTTATAGCATAAATTATATTATACAGTTTCATGTTACATGTCAATTATTTATACATTTTAAATTAAAGATTATTTTGCATGAAATACTTCTTTATGATTAAATTTACATTTAATTTTTATTTCTGCGTTTTATACCAGGTATATATTTTATCTTAATTCTTTTAAATCTTCTCAAGAAAATAATTTTAAGCAATTCCAATTTCAGAAAGTATATTCGTATAAAAGTTAATCAATCATTTTCTTTATCTCTTCCAATAATAAAAAAGAAATGTGATCCTCATGCATTTGTTAGCACTTCATAAATCATAAAGCTCTGAGCTAGAAAAGTATGGCAGAAATAAGCTTTGGAGTGAGAGAATAAACAACTGAGAGAAAATTTCTTAAAGTCTTCGTAATAATTTTAATTATTAAAAATTAACTTACATTTCTATTTTTCCCCTCTCTGATGTTCCGAAGTTTTAAAGCTTAAAAATAATTATTTATGAAAAAAACTTAAACAAATAACAATAACAAGTAGCTAACATTCAATATTTTCGTGAATCTTGAAATTTTTTAAAAAAAGTTTTGAACTATGCAATTTTTCTTGATGAAATAATTTTTAAACTGCTTTCTTTTTTTTATCTCACATTTTTTAATAGCCGAAAATCAAAGAATAAAGACCGTTTGTGGAAGTATACGATTTACATATAGAACAAGAAATTTAAAATCTATTTTTAAGAAAAACAGCAGGCAGTGAAACTATAAATTATTTGGGGTGTTACGTTTTTAATGGTACTTTGATGCCATGGGACTGGATTGTATTGAGAAGGTTTCATAAATGCAACAAACAGAAAGCTACAAGATAATTAAAATAATATTAAGCATTTATCCCAATTTAGCATAGATACAATTATAGTAATGATAAAATATAATAGTAATGATCCCAATTAGTAATAATAAAATTACTTTATCGGAGAGTTATAAACCTTGAGAGAAGCATAAAATATTTCATTGAAATCAACTCGGCCAATATTCCATTTATCGCTAAATGCATGGAAAATTTGATTCTCATAAAAATGAACTTACCTGACAAAAAATAATTTTATAAATAATCATAACTTTTCTTACTTCTAAAAATATTTTATTAACTTTATAAGAAAACAAATAGCTGAATAATGTTGAAAATTTCTTCCATAATTTAATTTTTTTTCAAGTAACGTATATTATTTGTTAAACCTCGCTGTTCTTATAATCTTATATCCAGACACTAAAATTTTTTGTGCTAAACTAGACTAAATAAATTTTCATAATACATTATTTAAAAATTTTATATAGGAAATAAAATTGATTTTCCTCTATTGTGACTTTTTTTTCTACTTACAGATATGTAAGACATTTCAAAAATAAATATGTCAATCAGTTACAGAGACTTGAATTTGTAACATTATGAATATATGATTCATGTATCTTAATATAAATTTCAATATTTCTTAAATAAACATTTTCTTTTTAAGGAATTTCATTTAATTCATTCATTTGATTTTGAGAAATTTTCGTTTCGTTGCATAGAAAATTGATAATCGGTTAAAAGTTAACAGCTTAACTTTTTTACCCGTACGTTATACGAATTTTGATAGTTGTAGATAAAAAAATAAACCATTCATAACGATTTTAATTCATTATTAAAATTACTTCGATTACGCAGGTAAGCCAAGTATTCAAATGGATTTACATTTGAATTAAGATAAGGAAATATTTTGAAAATAGAAGGTGGCATCGCATTAGATAGTAAAGAAAATAAAACAGTTAAGCGGCTAATAATTGCTTTTTCTGCCATGATGGGTTTTTTTACATTTTTTTTTTTTACTTAGAAGATATTTTGAGTTTCCGTTGCTAAGTTCTGAACATAAATTGTTCAGATAAGAAAAAAGTTCATCCTCATAGACGTCATTTCCGGGTATTATTTGATGTATATCCGGAGCAGAGGTCAAATTCATTCTTGGAGCATGTTTCCGTCTTAGCTGTGTTTAATTCAAAATTTTTGATGCTATATTCAGGAGCTTAATGTCCAAATCTAAGTATACGTTGCTGCTTTTTTCAGCTAAATTCAGAGATCTTTTGCTTCTTAGAATTTTTTAAAAATTCACTTAATTCTTAAAGACTATTTCAAGATAGAAAAGCAAAACTCTTTTTATAAAATAGTAAAAACTTCTATAATAAAATCAAACGTCAATTAATAAAAGAAAAAAAAGTTTAAAATTTTAGAAGAAATGACCCAGATGATTTGTTTATTCTCTAGCATATAAAGACTAATTAATACATATTAATTCATTTATCATAAAAAATCCGTTTAAAAATTCTTCAGTTTTATCAAATACTAGCTGGTACCAAGCGCGTTGCTGCCCCAGAAGAAATGAATTTGGATATATAGTTTAAAATTTAAAATGTATGTCTTGTTAAATTAGGAATAATAGAATATATATTTATTCTTGGAGCGGGCCTTATAGATCGGAAGATCGTTGTGTGTGGT
>JAOUZG010040444.1:0-17011 GCA_026289955.1 Argiope argentata | reverse complement strand
GTAATAATATATGATGTAAAAAATTCTACAATTTAGTTACATACTTCCATAAGTACAGTAATTTTATATATTAATTCTAAAATATAACTCATTCTCTAACAATAAAGATTTAGATTTACATTTATTCTGAAAATTAAAAAGTGACAAAATTCGTTAGAATTGAAAATTATCGATAAAACACTATATGAAGGCTTTTCAAGCTGAAATCAACACGCTATTAACAAATAGAAATCCTAAGTTCAAAGAGAATTTTCTAAATTTATTGTAAATAGTGATAAATAACAAAAATTATCTTCAATCGTTTTGAAACTAATTTTCATTCGAATGTAAAAATTAAATTTTCAAATATAAAAATACAATTTAAACAATAAGACCCGTTCTCGGGTGTTAAGAGAAAACTTATGCTATGCACAGTGGCTTTCGCATTTTGAATTTCTATGAGTTGTTACGTTTTACTTTGATATTGAATCGATTGCAAAAAGATGCTCAATTTGAAAGGTTACATGAAGTAAAGCTTCATTTATCAAATGGCCCAAGACAAAATGAAGCACTATGGTAACTTGCAATGAATGTTTTCCCCCACAATCACAGCAAATTGCAGATCGCTTGAATATTCAATATTTTAGCAATTCCTATAAACACATTTTATCAAAATGCACAAGGCTGAGATTAATAAAATCAATGGCAGATGACAAGAGGAATTTGAACCCATTTTTGTGGAGGAAACATTTAATACTAAAAAGAACATTTTCGACGTCTTTAATTTTTTGTTTTTATCCGAAAACCTCATTTCTGAGCTAATGAAAAACTTTATTTCTTTCATTTGACGAAGATATTTGAAAAGTTATCAAACCAATTAAGAAGTAGCTTTAGTACAACCTTTTCACATCTTAATATTTTTAATATATCCTTTACAAAACGTTTAGGGCTGGTTTTTGATGCAAATTAGACGAATTAATATTTTAACAGCGTTATATCAAGGCTAAAATATTTTTGTAAAATACCTCTTTATACACATGCTAATTTTAATAATTCCAGTTTTTGAATAATTGCATATTGATTAATAATTTCTGAGAACTTTTTGCAGGCTCTCTTCAGATGTCACGTTTAAATTTTTGCCACTTAACATGCAATACAATTGTCATTGGGTTATGCCGTAAAATTTCATTCTAACTCATTAAAATAAGAGACGCCTTTGATGACTAGTTAGTCCACCAAATACTTGCCAATCAAATTTTCAATGCGTAACTTAATTTTATCGAAACATACAAGAAAATAATTTTAACCATCAAACACCAATAAATATCAAAATCGCACTATTTTAATGATATTAAATCCATTTTTTCATTATGCATATATATCATCAGAATAGATTATCCGAGCATGTGTATATTGACTAACTTTCGCTTTATTGTAATTTATTAAATAAAAGCAAATCTTTAAAAAATTCGCAACATTTTTGTAAAAGTTCTTCAGCCAAATAAAGTTATAGCACATTATAGAAATTTAGAATAGAAATCAAACTACCACTGTCTATGATTAGTTACTTTATATTTTAATTTTAAAATGAGCAAGAAGTAGTCGCTTATTAATTAAGCAGTAAAACTATTATTAACTTGTTCAAATGAATTGAATTATGCAAAACTTCGGTTAGATTGAAATTAAAACTGCTTTATTCATGCAAATAAATCATTTAAAAAAACAGGCATTTGGAAAATTTTGAGAACTTAAATAGTAGTTATGTACTTAGCTTGAGTATATATATATTTTTTATTCTCTTTACTTTCCATGATAATATCTTTTTGTATGAATACTAAAGATTCAGTTAAGTTTCACATTTTAATTAATGAAGCGTCCTTTTTCATAAAAAGAATGTTTAAACGTTCCTATAATTTTAAACTTAAATACACTAACTTTAAGATGTTTTAAAAACATTTCATTTCCGGAGACGTTATTAATGAAATGTTTACTGGAAGAACTAAAAAAATCTGATTGTTATTACCAGAGAAGAGTAGTATTGTTAATTAGCTAATGAAATCCGAAAAATCAACCGAAAATTCGACAAAAAAATTGCTCTATACAATATTAATAGCTTAATACAAAGCGATTTTTATAAGGCAGGTAAAAACGGAAACTTTCAGCTTTCAAATTGGCTCATTAATTCATATGACAGTAACCTTTATTTAGTTATGGTTTGTTTAATAATTGTTTCAATTGCTATACACGTTCGACTTACTAAGAGAATATTGGTTAAGAACAGTGACACATATAAACCGTTATCAGTATAAAAGTTCACCGTAATGGATATTCCATTGAGAAAAGTCTCTAATCGTCAATAGATAATGAAAAATAAATACTCATATCTCATTATTATTTTTAAAGAAAGCCGATAAAACAACGTAACATACCATTAGTACTCGGGTCGCTATCGATGTGGAGCAGTTTTATAAACACGACTTTTACTTGAATATAAACAGTGTAGGATATAGTGACGAAGATTTTTATCCCCTCGCTGCTGAGAGGTTACAGTTAGATCATATTTAAGGAATTGAATAAAAATGATTAAATGATTTTTGTATGCGATAAATTCAGACTGAAGAGAGGAAAACGAGGAGTCTGAGTTTTCAGTTTGAAGTTATTTGCAAGCCGCAAACGATATTGTGCAAAGGATTCATAGAGAACAAAACTATTCTTCAGGATCTTACATCAATTATAAAATAAATTTTCCACATTTTACAAAGAGCAACAAAATGCAAATCAATAAACTGTGGGCATCTAGAAATTTCTTTTGGGTCTTTTTATTCCAGCAAGACGATATTAAAATTTTTACAATAATATTCATTCGAATTCGAACCCGAAAGAAACATACTGAGTAAATAAAAACGTTATTAAATAGGAAATAAATGAAACAAAAAGTAATTTGTCAGCTTTCGTAGAAAATCAGAAAAAGGTGAAATAAAGGTGATCTGCCAAATAATCAGCAATCATAGATCATTATTTTATATGTTTTAAATGGAATTTCGAAATGGAATTTGGAAACATCGAAAAGTGACAGCCCAGTGGCATAGGCGTCAATGAAAGTACGCTATGATATTGTTTGTCTCCATATCCTAATCATTCTTTGCTGAAATATTCTGACGCAATTCCTTTAGGTACTCCACATTGCGAAGGATTTGGTTAACTTACTTTTTCGGTTTCTTTTTCCCGTTTTCGTAATGCATATTTAGATATGAAATACGAATTTTAAAATCAAACGATTCAAAATTGAATACTTATTCAAAACAAGACTTAAAACTAGGCAAATATAAAAGTTAAAATAAAGATGCAAAATTCGAAACCCTTTTTCAAACAACATTAAAGAAATATATCGAGCAAATCATTGAACTTAGAGCTTCCAAGAAACGGGAAATTTCACGTATAACCTTAATAAAATTATTTGATCAAAATTACATTTTGAAATTTATAGATATAGTAAACAGTATCTCGTTATGAAATATATGGATCGGGATTTTGATTATTTTATGGATTTTTTAATAAGCATTTAGATTTGGTTTGACAGAACTATGTTTGTAATAATATATTGTGTTTTATATTAATCAGCTGATTTAAAGCAAACATATTTCATGCATAATTCATTTGTTTGCTATATTTGCGTTACCCAAACTGGTGTAGAAAATTCACGCATTTTACGTTGCCAAAATTGGTTTTGAATCCTCAATTATCGTAGAAAACTCAATACAAGTATAATTTTTTGCCAATTATTTATAGTAATTCTAAATGTTAGGACGTGATAACCTAGTTGGTAGGGCATTAAATTCGCATCTCTTAGGTTTCGTGTTCGAACCCGCCAGCCGAATGCCCTTTTTGTGTGGTGGACTTTAAATCTGTCGTGGTCATGAAATTCCCTATGTGGAGAATAATACCACTGGGTGTCCTGGATCAGAGGTGATCGTTCTCTTTTTCAGATCTAAATTGCCATCTATGGATGAAGGAGTGAAATGCATGCATGAAGTCCACCCCCTAAAAATAGTTTGTGACGTATGTCAGCTGGAAATCAAACTTCTGATCTCGGGTGCTCAGTTGTCCATACCCTCAAAAGCTATTGCAACAATTGTAATTATTTAATAAAAAGTAACTAAAATAAAATTTCCCCTAATCACCTAAGTAGAAATTGATTTAATTATTTTTATATTACTTGTTCATTTTTCTTTCTTATTGGTTATAAAATGAACAAGAAATGTTATTACAATGCGTTAATGTGTTCCAAGTTATTTGGAGTCCATGTCTTGGCACAGAGATAGCGCCCCTTTCCCCGTAATATGGGCATCCTCTAATAGAGTCCCGTTTCAGGCATGATTATTCTTTCTATTATATGTGTGAAGTTGCCCACCCCTGCAAAAAGGGGCTTTATAAGCGAATGGGATGCGTGAGTAGTTAAAACCACTCTTTGCCCTACTTGGCACTGCTTGAAACAAGAAAAGCATCCTTGGCTTAAAATCACTCTCTGTATCAACTATCTTGTCCATGAAAAGTTCTATTAGAAACACCAACAAGACTTTTGGAACATATTTCTTTTAGAGTTTAATGGATTCTAAATTTAAGGATTTAAGGCTGAAATTATTATTAAATTGTTTTTTTGTTTTGCTAAATTTAATTATTGATTTCCTCCTCTTTAAAAGCATATGGATTATGGGTTTTATTTTTCACAAAACCAAAGTATCTACACTGTTTCTAGCCATGAAATAGTTAAAAAACATTACCATGAAATAACATGAATAATTTATTATATTTCTTTTGAATATATTGAAATCAAATGTTACTTCGTTTCATGCAATGTACTTCATTTTTCTTTGATTTCTTCCAATTCTAGAATATGTGAAGTGTCAAAAATCAATTTAAAGTTTTGATATTTTTTTAAATCTCAGTTGTGACAAATAACAAAGAGTAAACAAACCACATTCTGACTTATTAACATTTCGCCTGAAATTAGTGAAATATCACGCAATAACGTCTTACAGACCGTAAATATTTAATAAAAAACCTTTTTTTTAATTACAACATGCAAAATTAAAATATTGACGAAAACGCGTTTCAAGACAGATAAGTTTATTCAGACATTGAAAAAGAAATCACTTTCTTATTGAAATAACTAAATTTTAGTACCTATAAAAAAGCTGCAAAACATATTTTACTGAAAGAAGCAACAAAGTTTCATCAGTTTGATGCTTATCATTATTTCAAATCATTTTATGCAAAAGAGATTTAATTATTATTAAACACAAGCAAAACTTTAAACTAACAGAGTGCCAAAGGTGGTTACTATTTCAGTGAAAATGAAATCACTAAAAGGAACCATAGAATATAAAAATGGAGGGATGATATTTTTTATCTTTCTGTAACTTAAATGTAATTACATAGAGTCTACTTTTAAAGCACTACGAAAGTGTTTTAAGCCTGAGTTAATAACTTTGGTCTGATAACGAAGATCCCACCATAACCTGGAAATTTTGATATAAACTATTTATTGCCTGATTTTAATGCAAAATAATTTAAACTTTTCAGCAAGAACAATTGTATAAATACAAATGTTTAAAATTATTGATTTATTTTATTTTAAATCTGTTATTCATGAACTAGACTTTCTGTTTGTGTGCAGGATTTTTTTCCAATAATAAATCTTTTCTTAAATGAGTTCTTGAAAATATTGATGGGTATCAATATAATAATATCTAATGCCCCAAACTCAGGCATTATTATAAATAAATAAACTAAAAATAAAATGAGTTAAAAATGTATCCTTTCTTAATTTAAAAAAACATTTTTTTTTCTCATGAGTATTTACATTTATTTTATTTACTTTAAAATTTCGACTCACAAGGAAAATACTTATTCATAATTAGATACTAGACTGGATGGAAATGAATCGTCGCTCCAGTTTGAAGGCAAGAGATTTTTTATTTGGAGCTCATAATCGTGAATACTGTTTAGCAATTCACGCATCCTTTTAGCAGAAACTAAATCCAACCCAAACTGAAGACGCATAACCAAGGAGGACAGGATTTATTAGGATCATGAACGGATTCTCGTTTGTTATTCTTCAATACCGAAGATGAAATTTGATCATTTTAATGTTAGATATTACGCAACAGTTTTCTATATATGATTCCAATTCCCCATGAGAAATTTAGTTACATTTGCTATGACTAATTTCTTCTATTTACAAAATATCGAACAGCTTATCGTATTTAAAAGGACTATTTTAAAAGTAAAGAATAACAATTTTTTTCAAATGTTACGCCTTAAAATTTATTATCAGTTTTCTTTATTTCGATATTAGATTCAGTTAAGTCAAAATCAATTTTTACTTCTCAGGGTGGAATAAGCATCAGTAACTATGAACCTTGTTAGATTTGATAGAGATGTATCTTTTACGGCAGCTTCTATGCCACACAAACATACGAATTATTTTTACTTTTAAATGGGGAATTTTCATCTGACTTCTTTCTATATTGTGAAAGGGGTTTTATTCATTATTATCATGTTCTCATCCACAAACTGTAACTTTTACTTCCATTTGTTGATATTTTCCGCAAACAACTTTTGGAATCCCGTGACATATAAGTGTCACGGGATTCCAAAAGTACACGCCAAGTACATAAGTGAACTTTCTTCTGTTTTACGTTTCTGGCTTGTAAACGATTGTGACCCAATTGCTTATGAGCAAATAATTGTCAAGCTTTTTAATTCTAAAACAAAAAAAGAATTCTGATTGTATTGAGTTCAAATTTATATATAAAAAAGATACATTCAAAAGTAAGTGAACAAATTTCAGAATCTTTTCGTAGTATATTTAAAAATATAGATAATATCATATCAAATTTCTGAAATCGGTAACATTATGAATATAAAACTTGAATGATTATGTACCAGAATCGAATTAATGTTAAAAAATATATGAACGTTTTGTCGCAGTCTTGGATTTTATGTTTCATGTTTTCATAAGTTACTATTTATAAAGTTCAGCTTTTTCTATTCAGTTATAATAAACTGTGTTTTTTGAGTCTTTAACTAAAAAATTTATTTTAATTTCTCGGTTGTGGACTATTTCTAAATGCTCTTTTATTAATTATTCTTGAAAGATCTGCTTTAACTAAGCTCGATCATTAATATTAACATTGAAATAATTTCAGAAATAAATTATCTTCCTTCTAAGAATCTTGGCTTTTTTAATTAGTCAATCTAATAATAATTTTAGCCTGGTAATCCTTGCATATTTATTTCTTTTAATATCCGATAATACCACATAGGAAATTTTAATCTTTACATATATTTTGGGTTTCAGTTTCTTAAGTGTTTTCTATTTAAAGTGCTAATAAATGTACATAAACAAAACTCAAGGTATGTTTGTGACTGTGCTTATATATTCCTTTCCCTTAATAAAATTGTTTTTCTTTGAATGGAGAATTCATTCCGTTCTTTAATATTTGGAAACAATTCTGCTTTGGAAAGTTTGAATTATTTTATTCAGAAACTTTGAAAATTTTCATCCATGTTGTGTAAGTTTATTCTAGTTATTTTTATTTTCTGAGATTTAGATGCATCTTTTTCTCTTGGAAAGTCACTTTACTTAAGGGCCTGAAAAAGTATTTTGTAGAAATCTTCTATAAATTTCTTCTGTATCATAATTATGGAAATGTTACATTCATTTGTAGAAAATTCTTTTAGCTCATAATAAATGTTTCATACGTGCTCGTTCATTGATTTGCTTTCAATATTTAATCGCGACTTAGAAGTGGGATAGGGTTAAAAGTTATCATGTTTTTATTGAAAAAAAATCAAGACATTCTACTTGGAAATATCATGTAGTTACAAAAAAATGAGGTTCGATTGATCAAAAGATTTAATACTCTAGAAATATTTCAAATTCACGACTGAAAAATCCGGTCTCTTTGAAAGGGGCTTTTAAGTATATTATCTGCATACCGGAAATGAGTTCAATGAAACTCGGTTTTAAGAGTTAATAAACGTGCTGAAGAGGGAAACTCGGATTCAGTGCTTTAATTATTTAATTCAATCACCTAAAGTGTAAATAGTTTGCCCGGTAATTCCTTATAATTGATTCTTGCTTAATGTTGGGTAATGTATTGCAGTTAATGGGCTCATTTTTAAAAAGACTTTATACTTGATTTCACACTTTATCAAATTACAGTTAGTATGCAGCGTGATTCAGTAAAATAAGGTGCTTAATAATACATCGATTACTAAGTAGTTTATAAAATAATTATTTTATGGAATAAATCTTTCAAAGCAATGGATTAATCCTTGAAATGAATAGGTCTGTTCGAATAATCTGAGATATTTTTAATAAAACGTAAATATCTCGACTTTTAATCCATTTTCTTAAATGAATATTTTGTTTATTCGAGTTGAGCTAATATAATTTTTATATTATAAATGCTAGTTTTTTTTATCAGAATCCCGAAGAATAGAAATTACGCTTAGAAAAATAAACATTGGTATTTTACTCAAGTTTAAATTATTGTTTTCGTTGATATACTTTCACCTTCAGATATTTTTTTCTTTAGCGATGAGGTTTTTTCAGTTTAAGAGAACTTTTTCATTTACTTGATTTTTATTTATTTGCATAATCTTCTTAAAGAAATTTCCCATTTTCTAAGTCGCACTAGCAAACAAAAAGGTAAGCAATTGAAAAGAAATCTAGCTAATTACTTTCATGTCTCAATTTATGAAAACTTTGAGGGAAAAGTACCCTTAAGATAGTATATATTTAGGGCTTAAATTTTCAGTCTGTAATTTCCTTTTTCTCTTGAAATTGATATCTAAATGTGAATTTAAGCTGAAATAAAGTTTCATTTAGTGTTTAAATACACCGAGTGACAACCAGATTTTACTTGTTCATTGAATTTTCCCGAATTTATCTCGATATATTGAATTCATTGAAATAATGGGGTGTGTTAGCCATCATTAATTTCAATTGAAGTTATTAAAGACCCTCTTGGATATTGTGGGTACAGACTCTTGCTATGAAAGACTGCATTAGGCAGCTTTTTAACGTGGTATCTAATCTCTTTAATAAGCCACGACATCTAACCCTAGGTTTCCAAACCTTTCTCTGTAGAATTTTACAGAATTGTTGGAAAATCTTTGCTCACACCACAAGTCTTCAACATACCCAAAATAATTTCTAAACCCTCTTTAACTCTGAAAATTCATAAAATTTTCAAATTCTAGATTCATTTTAAACTCAAAGCATGTTTTCATTTTTTGTCTGCTCTTTATTTGATTCAATTTCCTCATCAGTATTAATTGTTTTTATTAAAATTATATCGGTAAATTTCTTATCATATTAAATTTACATTTGCAGGTTAATATTTTGTTTATATATATATGTATAAAAAATATTGCATAGGGTTTTAATTAAAAAGGTCTGTAAATTCGAATTAACGGCGAATATAGAAAAATCAGATTTTTCTCACTTTATTAAAACTAAAATAGTTAGGCGGGCTTTCTTGAAAATAGACAAATTCTATGACTTCAATCTTCTCCCATGATACCGCATTTTGTATACAATATTAGTCGAAAGAATTGCAACGCGGTGTTTGTTCTCAATTCACTACGTTACTTAAATAGTAGTATTGGCTCACAAATAGTACTTTATTGCGAAGTGTCATTTGTTCAGTTAAATTAAGCTACCCTTTTAAAGCAATACTAATCGTAATTTTGAGCCGCTATCAGAAGACGAGCGCTATTATAACGGCGCTATTATAAATTTTTTAATGAGTATATTTGAGATTTAAATTAACCAATTAAAATTTTTGGGTGATGTACTGCCGATTTAAAGCTTTTATTTTGTATGCTTTGATAAGTTATCATTTAAAAAATTGAACTTTTTGGATTTAATTATAATAAATTGAGTTTCTATTGAGTTTTGAACTAAGAATTTTTTTTTTTTTTGAAATTTCTTCTTTAAAGGCCATTTTTTATATTTAAATGCTCAATAAGTCGGGGAAAGAACTACTATATAACAGAAGAAATTTTTGCACTATTTCAGACAATGTTTGATGACTCTCTGCTACCAATCGCTTGATGTTAATTACGAATTTATTTTTTATTTTGTGTAAAATTCAATCTATGCTCCATTTTCAAAATCCAATATAGACTGATTTATAGATAACCCTTTAAAGAAAATGTCATATTTTGGAATTTGTTAACATATTACTAATCTTAGAATGAGTATGTAAGTATATTCAGTTTAACGCACGCAATAAGATATTGGAAATTTAGCATTTTTTTGTGTTTCAATTTTTTTATAATGCCTTTCTATTTCATTGAAAGTATTATTAATCTTATTTGAACAATATTTAAAAAAATATTTGAAGCTTTGTTTATGTATTGAAATCGTAATTTCTCCTAATAGCGTTTTGAATGGGAAAAATCTTTTTCTGGAAACATAATTCTGTTTTTGAATTTTTGAATTTCATTCAAAAATTTTAAAAACTTAATGCGCCTGCTTTTAATAGTAGTTTAGTGATTAAAATTCTTATATTTAGGTACATACTTTTTCTGCTAGATTGTCATTTCAGATATGGACCTTACCTAAAGGCCCCTGTAAAACCTTTTACCGAAATTCTTCGCTAAATATCTTTCGTATCGTTATAAATAATTTCAATGATTTGCAGAAAACCAAAAATCTTGAAGCTCTCTAAGAGTATTTCATAAATGAATTTTACTCCAATTTCGACATTTAATTGCAATTGATCATTTATAGGCTTAATAGGGAAACCATTTAACGCTCAAAAGTTTCATGCATTCTATTTGGAATAAAAATTTCAAGAATATATCCGATTGCGAGGAATAAATATTATTTAATGTAGGATAATAGTTTCGCATCCATTTTGTATAAACTCGACTGCTTTTGAAGTTCGACTTATGTCAATTTTTGTACGAGTGCAATTTCGTAGAATATCTATTTCAAGAGTAAATAAGCTAATTTTACTCTAAAACTCATATTCAAAATTTTAATTATTCACCAATCTAAAGCATAATTATTTTTTCTGCAATTCCAAATGATTAATTCATGCTTGTTAATTTTGGGCATTGCAGTAAATCGGTCGGATTTATTGAAACGCTTTGCTTAATGCTGAAATAAAATTGTGTATGTTGTGTGACTCGGCTAATAATATGCTTAATACTTAATTGAGCATTAATAATTGGTTAAATAAATTAAAAGATTTACTCCATGAAAAATATATATGGATTCAAGCCTGACTCTACCAAGTCCACACCAAGATCACCCAACAAAGTGTAAATATAAAGATAAATTGAATTTTAGTCAATTTAAGATTAATAAAACGATTATGGTATACAATTAAGTGCTGATTCAATTCTGAAAGTATAAATATTAGTTTCTCTGTAATTCCAATTCAGGCCAATGAAATGAATTGAAATCGATCTGGACGACAATTCAAATCCATAGCCACAAAACGTAACGGGCCAAATGAATAACACATATTTAGCTTCTAAAATGAGATTCTTCTCTATAGTTTAACCAAACTTGTTAGAGTCGACTGTCCATCAGTCTGTCATTTCATTTGTATGCATACGGAATGATTTAAATCAATGAATCGGAATTTATTCCTACGAATAAAACTGTAGATCAGTATTAAATTTTGAATTCAATTTCTTGGGAGTAAAGAAGCTTTATGACAATGATTGGAGCGAAAGTCTGCATCTGTACGAGCAGTAACTTAGTAATTGGGTCAGGGAGGGTATGAGTTACTGGAACGCCAGCTCATTATTGTTCCTTGGGAACAAGACAGAAGCGCATTTGTTCCTTTTTTTAATTGCTAATTTTTTCAGATTGTCGAATTCGTAGTTAAATATGTCTGATAATACTGTTCTTCAGCCTATTTTTATTTCAATGTAACTATTAACTAAATGAAAGAAATTAAATATATTTGTTTATATCGTTCACCTATTTATTATTAACTAGATGAATGAAATTATATATATTTATTTAATACTATTGTCTGAATAAAATTTGGATCAATTCATGCGTACACCAAGCTGCTCATCTATAGGACAATATACTATTATATAAACGTATATAATATTCAAGTATATAAAGTTTGTAACCTGAAAATGGAAAAACTAATTAAATGTATTTCATCTTGTGTTTATAAGAGAAAACATTATATATCTATCAAATGATTTCAGTATCGTATGTAAATTTTGAGAGCATTCATTTTCTATAATTATAATAGCTTTTATTAAAATTTTGTTTATTAGGGTTTTAACTTTCGTCTTTATCTACAAAGTATTCTAAAACCTAAAATTACAATGTATAAAACTAAATTTCCAATTTTTGTATTTGAATTAGCTAATCCGAAGAAAAAAATCGATTCGTTAGCCGTATATTTAGTTATCCAATCCATTTACAGAGACGAGAAAATTTTCGCGTTGCATCTTTACAAACTTGTCTTAAATGTTGAATACTTCCTTTAAGTCTATCAAGATCAAAATAATACACGAAGCAAACAAATTTATTTAATATTTCAATTTCTGTAAATTTCAGTAATCAAAATATTTTAATATATTATTAATATTATCAATGTTATTGGCAAAATCAATGTTTAAAATTTAATTTATCTTATGACAAGATAGCAAATACAGAATTTCTAAATCAATTCATTTGTTCCAGGTGTGCAAATATAAAGTTGTCAAACTCCAATATGACGATTAAACGAAATAAATGCCAAAATGTTATCTAGATGGGATGTCTTCCTCATAGAGATTAATTTCGAACCTGATCAGGAGTATCTATAATAATGAAACTAGCAAGGGATATATTTTTCGTTTATAAAAAAATTTCTCCTTGAGAAGTATTTAAAAGCATCTTGTATAGATTTTAGAACGTTATGAGACTTGTCTTTTCAGCGTTTTCAAATTCCATCTTCACAAAATGTTGCATCCAAATGTGAACAGAATTTCATCTTTCTTGGGTACACATGCTGCGGATATGACAAGATGTGTTGAAGCAACGTAAAATTTGTGGCTTATTGTTATTGATAATTTATATACAATGAGGGACAAAAATTTTCTATTTTTTAAAAAAATTTATACCTTTCGGTTATGAGAAGCGGATATGACACTTTATGCTAAAGGATTGGGATTTGTACGGGTACGCATTTTCAAAGATTATACACTTTTTTGATATTTTAAGAGTTAAAATTCACTTAATGCTTAATGGATGATTACTTTAATTCCCTAGGATCTCCTGGAAATTAGTTTGGGTTTGATTGAACTGACGACTAGAGTACTATTTTATTTGAATTATGTTCTCATGCTTATTTATAAAGGAGTATTTAAAATATCTGTAGATTAGTTTTATTAACATCTTAAAATTAATATAAGAATTTTCTTTCGAGTAATTGTTGATATTTCATGATAATTAACTTGATTTTATCCTTTCCAGATGAGTATCCGTTTGAAAGAAGAGAGGCAGAGAGCAAGTAATTTAGTTGTTTCCAAATATTCAAATTTTAGCATTATTTTAGTCTTTTTGTACTCAAATTATTCAAATGTTTCTCATTTCTTTCAATTAATACTGTAGATCCGATACTGTTTATATCTATTCACAGCTCTGCCTCCATCACCCCCTCCAAAAAAACCTAAAATTAATAGATAATAGTTTTTTAAAAGAATTAACTTTCCAATAGCGAAAATGAGGTTATGCTGTCAAGTTCTTCAATGTTCTTCATTGAGGGAACGCTTCGCAATAGGTTTTATACATTTTTTTTTAAATTTCTGTATCTCTTGAAAAGGAATTTAATAGATGAAATCCTCTCATATTATGCATGTTTCATACATAAATGAAGTGTAAAAATTATTGAAAAAAATATCGAAATTATGTATCTGTAAAAAATTTCAATTTTTATAGATTGAGTACCATTTGTCAGTTGGGGGGGTAATAGGAAATCCTGCAAATTGATGAATCTACAACTGATAAATTTGATATTTAATTTCTTTTTGTGTTATATGTGCTCACTGAGGAAGGATATTTCAAAATTTTATTTAAAGAATATGTAAATAGTAAAATTTTTTCACTGAATTTAAAAAATATTGTTTCACAAACTATGGAATACTAAAATTAAATAGTTCCTTGGAGGCGTCCAAGTCTTTTCGGAGAGTACATGTTTAGAAGTTGAATATAAATAAGCCAATGGCAATCACTTTATTTCTTATTTAAGACAAAATAAAAACATATCATTCAAATTCAAAGGTCAACTACACATTCAATTAGAAAATAACTGGCTTCAGATTCATTTATGAGGGAATTATTTTACTAGAAGCATTTTAATACATCTTAACATTCCAAATTTTATCATTCTAACGATATTGAATTCCTTTCTGTGCATTTTTTTTCTTTAACCTTCATTCCTTTACAGTTTAATGAAGGTGTATTTGAATTACGGTAACGTTTAGACTTTGAATTTATTATTATTATTACATTGAGAATTAAGCTAACTAACCCTATTCTAAATTAAAGTATGCTACATATGTTTATGAAATTTTTATTAATTTAGAATTGTTTCAAGTGGTGCCCAAAAGAACTGAGAACGAACTCGCATGCACCTTGATTTAAGCAATTAAAAGTGAACACATCTGCAAACAGAAATTCCAATGCAGTCTCAATTACTTTTGTGTGTTGCATTTTCATCAATTAGCCCTGGTTATCTTTGATACTAAAACTATAAAATCATAGTGACAGATTGCAAATAGGATTTAAAAATGAAATCGAGGCAAACAAATTCACATTAATATAAAGATTTTCTTTCATACTTTACATCAAACTTGAATCTTCATACTTGAATATCGCTGCATAAATAATAGGAGTCTTCTCGGTTCAGACACAAGAATCGGAAAGATTCCCAAAGAGTAGAGTGAATACAAGTAAGGGGGTGGGGTGGGGATTGACCTCGCTGAAAACATTTTTTCTTTCTGCATTTTTTAGTAAGAAAGATGCATATTCGTGTTCATTATATTTATCCTCTTTAATTATTGACATTAGGATCTTTCTGCATGAAGATTAAAAAGTTCTTACATGCATTTTTTTATGAAATGTTTAATATTAATGAAATATTCTAATGTACGTTTTTATCACCTTAACCATAACTTTTTTTTTGCTTCAGGCTCTTCTGAAAAAAGGAGCCACGAGGAGGAAACTGGAACGTCCGGTGGCAGTGTCCGATCGAGGACACAAGAATATCAAAGAATGTTTTCTGAAGTGGTAAGTACAGCATTTTGGCAAGATTTTTCAGTGAATTAGTTTATATCCCTTCCGGTTATAAATTATTATTAATCTAATCAAATAAGACGGTACACGAATCTTCTTTAAAAAAACTCATACAGCTTGAAATATGGTAGATAGTATGCACCAAGAGCATCATTAATATTTAGAAACATAGGAAATCGATTCTAATTAGATTTCTTTTAGCAGATGAGGAATAAGCATGTATATTAATTGTACATCTTTTAATCTGGGGACTTGTATTAGATAATAAAGTGTGATGTGTCATGGTTTTCTTATATTCTCAAGTTCACTATTCAATCCACAAACTAAGGATTCTATTAACAAAACTTATGGATTCTTATTCTAAATTAATGGCAACATCTAATATCTGCGGAATGTGCTATAGAATTCTGCATCAAGGACATGCAAGTTATGACCACTTTTTCCTCCAAGTATTAGCGTTACTTGGATGGGACAAACAGAGCAAACACTCTGAGCGCTACTAAAAATGCGAGCGAAATCGAGGAAAAATGAGTTGCAAAGAAATGAAAGATACATTATTTCTTGCACTTGTCATATAATTAACTGGATCTTCTCTCGTTTTAATTCGGGTATATTAAAGTAATTTCGAAATTACCAAAATACAAATAATATTTTCCTCTGAACTTTCGTCACTGCTTTTGATAAAAAAAATCAAGGGATATTTTTTGATTAAAACAATAAACAAATGATTATATAATATACGCATACTTTTGATAAAATAAGATATTCTAGTTTGCTTATGTAGAGAGGCCAAAACTTACTTTTTAATTGCCTTCACATAAAATATACAAAAATATACATTATAGCATGTTTTAATTCACCAAACTTTCTCATTAATCAGTAAAATTGATAGTTTATAATTTCCACAAAGCTAAATGAGAAGAGCCAGAAATGTCACTAGAAATAGAAATGCTAACGGCAGATATTCTTAATATCAATAATTTTATTGCAACGAAAGGTGGTATGGATAGAAAAAAAACTATTAATTGAATACGCATGGTTACTCTTTGAGACAAGATTGAATATTAAGACAATATTGATACTGAACAAGGTAACCTTGACAATGTGTTTTGACTTTTTATAAAAACATTAGAGCTATTGTTCGTATTTCTTGAAAATGCTTCTCTTTGTAATTAGTTTAATATGTAGCTAAATTGCCACTCATTATTCGGCAAGGAAACCTTCATCAAAAAAAAAATCCTCTATATTGTTATAAGCTCCCGAAATTTCAAAATGGGAAAAAAAATGTTTACAAATTTCCTAAATGTTTGAATTAACTTCATATTCTACTGTTGAGTGCTTATAAACTATAAGAATTCTTGTAATAATTTTTAAATTAATATTTCAAAAATGTCAGTTAAAAAATTGTGTGGTTTATGCCATCAATATCAGACTGCATAATTCAAATTTTTTTATCAGTAGCTGCTGGCTCTAGTTAAACGGGTTAGTTATTTTTAAACATTTTTGAGCTAGTTTTCTGCATTCTTTAGTTACATATAGTTCTATTTTTTAAATTAAGCATTATAATGTGTTTTATTAATTTTTCTAAAGTTGGACTTCCTTTTTGACTTTAAATGGATACGCTTCAATTTGCATAATTTTCGAAATGATATATATATATATATATATATATATATATATATATATATATATATA
>JAOUZG010040442.1:0-11636 GCA_026289955.1 Argiope argentata | reverse complement strand
TCCTTTTGTTATTCTCTGTACATAGTGTTGAGTCACGAACACTAAAAGGAAAACTAACCATTGAAAGTGGATTGAAACCAATAATGTCATATTAAACAAAAAAATGCATTGATAAAAATTTTTTTTGACAAAAAATAAAAGAGAATAATTTCCAAACTTAATGAAATGAGAACATGATCGATCAACATTATATAATATATATTATAGACCTCAGCTCATTGATCTTCGCTACAATCCAGGATAAAAAAAATTAATAAAATGTAACGCTCTCGATACCATTAATAATTTTAGTCATGCTTGTTTTTATTTGCACTCATAAAAAAAATTCCGTTTGATTTGTTTGACACTAACGCAGAAATTTTTGAACTTCGCTTAGACATTACTTCCAAACGGTGCTGATAAATTACATGTTTTGATTATATGTAGAGTCGACAAAAGAATATGGATGGCAAATAGAGATCTGTAAATTCTTCGACTCAACGTGATATTAGAATGCATGTGGACTCTTGGGGAAAGATTACACACATTTTTGTTTATAACTGTTTTCCCGTTTTTAATATGCATTACATTAAAATAATAGCAACAGAGTTACTTAAAAACTATATTTTACACTTTGGAGTATGCAAGATGTTACTTTTGAAAATCTCAAAATAGCATGCTTGTTCAAGAAATTTTCCGCAAACAGGACTATTATTTTATTATTATTGCTGATGAAGGATATCTATTGCTGCAAAGTCCAATTTCAATTCAGTAGTTACTGCTCAATCATGGATTTCTCTCTCTGGTGGATTTTTATAATAATCTAAGAATGTTCATAATAGAATAATCTTATTCATTCTCAAATTAATTGACTATCATAGCTCATGTTGACAACCTGTTACCTAAGAAATGCCTCAACCAGATTAAATCTCCCTTCTTTTCTTATTATCGCTTTAAATTAACTTAGCTTCTTTCATTTTTTCAAAAAAGAATTTTGTAATCAACTTTTACTCAATTCCTTTTGCAATAGAGTTCTGAAATTTTGTATTTCCGGTACCTTATATGACAGTTGCCATCTGGTGCTGAATTAAAGAAAAAAATTCACCTCAAGTCTTCATTGATTTTATTATGATGAATTAAGATATTTTTATAAGGCTAAAAGGTAGAAAATAAAAATTAATAAAAATAAATTTTTTATGTGTTTTTATCAGTGTACTAAATTGTAGATTTTTTTTTACTATCCGACGCATGAATACATTTTTTTAAAGCATTAATTAAAATATATATGAAGAATGCAGAAATTCCAATCTGCTTAGAATATTTATATTACATCCTCACCCGTTTCCCGTTTTATTTTGGCTTTCATATCTCTGGATAAAAGTTTCTCTATTTCATAGTATCGTAAAAAGCGCGTTTTATTAGTTTTTATTTTATTTATTTATTTATTTTACGCAAATGACATCGAAACCTCAATTGAAGAAAAATCAGATTCTTTCCCCTTTTTATATCTTCCCGCCCACGAAAGAAATTATATTTTCTTTACATATTTCCGTTGATTAAACTTACTGGAAATATTTGTTTCGGTTGAATTGCAAAATATAAAACTGCATCAATTGAAGGGAACTCATTGGTAATATGTATACATTTCCTGAAACACTCTCTGTGTTTGCAAAGAAAAAGATAAAGCCCACATCCGCGAAGAATACAAATGTTATTTATTGATCTATCATTGAAAACTACAACCTCCGGCGAAGACTTTAAATAATAATAATAAAAAATGCATCATTTGTATTTCACAATCCTTCTCATTCTCGAATTTATTTTAGCTTATTCTTATATAGATAGATGGATAGATAGATTGCTTGCAGCACAAGACTGAGAGAAGCGAGTAATATTAAATCCGCGTGTGCAACATCTATGCTAACACTTTTCGCAATTTTCTTTTTCCGGAAGTGGCATATGCCACTGTAGCCTACTGTAAATGAATCATATGTATATATTCCTATCCTTTTGCTTCTCGTCTCTCTCGCATCCCCCTTGAGTCTTGAATTATTATTTATTTATTTTTTCTCGCGCATATCTTCGCAGAAAAAAGGTAAAAGCGAAAAAGAGGATTGAATTTTCTACAAGGAGCTATAATCTAAGTGAGGGGAAAGGCGGCAAAAAAAAAAAAACACCTACACATTCATTTCAGAGACGGTAGCCGGTCAATAAATGCTAGATACACACACACAACAGAGAAACTAACCCGAAAAAGTTGGCCCTGGGCCAATATTTTGCTGCTGCGACCCCCTTCTCCCAATGCCTAGGAAAGATGCGGCAACGAGGGGAGAAAAGGGAGGGGTGAGAGTTAAGCAATAAGGGTAAGGGGAGCCGGAATTTTTCGAGGTGGCATAAGGAAAAGAAAGAAATCGTCTGCAATGTAGCGGGCACGACACCAAAAACCAAATATTAGTGGAGGGACAGCAAACACGTTCCTTGGTTGTGGCTGTACATAGCCCCTGGGTACAGCCCGCTACTGTATATTGGCCCGACCGTCAGCATGGAGGGGGGTCAGCAGGAAAAAGTCGTTCGGAAATGGGAGGGCTAGGTTTTTCTTCACAAGTTTGATGCTTTCGTTCGCTTTTATCGTATTTCCCCCAGGCTGTCTTGCTGTCAAATGAACTTCAGCAAGCGACAATCACCCCCCCCTCACACAGCGGAATTTTCTCGCTTTTTACCATCTCTCCCCTCTTTCCCTCTTAGAGGAAGTGATGGTTTTTTAATTACGAAATTCTAGCGGCGAGAGTAATTAAAAATAAAGCTGGAAGGAAAAGTGAAGGGGAAAAGAAAGAGTTGAGTCGGGAAAAAAAGGCGGTCATAACCCGGGGCTTGTGCATGCGGGCTGGCATTTTCATAAGAGGACCGCGGGGAGAACTCGGAACAATGAACTTGTGACAAGTAAATGCTAAAACATTTTTTTCCCTTCGCCTATTACTATCGCATAAAAAGACACTTAAAAAAATCACGCTTGAAACAAAACGCATTGGGTTCATTCGCCTAAGCGCAGAATAAATTAACAAACTAGGTCTTACTTAAAGTGATTTACAGTTATTAAATCGACTAGTGAATGTGACATTTGATTAGAACGCCGCAGGAAGAGTGAATGACTATGAACTCGCGTCATTTAGAAAGAATCGAGAATGTTTTTAGCCATTGTTCTTTGGCTGTTTGAAATTAAGAACTTTATTTGATTTCAGAAACACAGAAATAGGCGAGCAAATTAAATACGATTGCACAGATTATCGTCTTCTAAATGGAAACAGTTTCAATATATCTTTTATTATTTTATTTGCGACAGTTTGAAATTAATTTTCTTTCAGGATCACTTTCAAATATTCAAACTTGGGGAGGGGAGGGTGAAAAAAGATTAAACTTCTTCCGAAGTGATATTGAAGACTCAATAACACTCTTTCTAATCATTTTTATTTGACAAAACGTACCCTTCTTTTGTCAAATAATTTTAAATTAATTTCTTCTTTGAAAACCGTCTATTTCCTTTCCCGAATATTAGAACATTCCAATAAAATTAAATAATGAAGAGGAAGAAAATTCTTTAAGAGCAATTATGTTTAAACGACGGAAAGTAAAATATTTCGTTTTTTTATTTGAATTAATGTACAGTTTAGAAGTTTATACATCGGAACAAGTTGAAATTCCTTTCTCGCAAAAGCAATAAATTTTTGAAAAAGTTTTTAAATTTAATTTATTTGATTTATTGTGAAAGAGAAAGAAGTTTAATGTATTTAAACATTATTCCATCGATGTTGTAATAACTTGATCTCTTTTTGTCATAATGGAATGTTTTGAAAATTCCTTTCGCGATTGACTTGATAATACAACCAGCGAGGTAAAATTGGAAGAGCAAAAGGAGTATACGTATGTAGGGCGTTTGTATAATTAGTAACCATGAAGAAAAAATACATTGATTTTATTTTATATCAATCTTGAAGAAGAGAGTAGCTATAAAGAGAACTGTGCTGCTGGGATGTCTGATTGTTGTTACACAGAAATTCAATTTCAGTCTGCCTTGAAACTGCCACATTTATAATCTACAAAATATTGCAAGAGGTAATTTTTAAGGTAGGTTAAATATGTGGAAATGAATATAAAAAAAATCAGAAATGCTGAAGAGGGGTATGTCATTCTTTGTCAGTGAATAAAATTATATAGAAATAAATATCATATAAAGTGTAAGACATTGGTTGAATGAAATACAAATTTAGTTGTTATGCTATTGTAAATTTGTACAGCATTAATTAAATTTTTTGTAAAAAATATTACCTGGAAAATTAATCCTTTTCTTACGGTTAATGCTCTGACAACGAGTGCTCATAAACTCTGCTTTTCGAAGCTTTGTTCTGTTGCAAATATTATTTGTATGTCTGAATTTATTTTATCCTCTTAACTGGAGATGTCGGAATATTTCAATGTGAAACGAATTGAACGTAAGTTAATTACTCGGTTAACATATTAAAGCCTCTAAGAGTTCTTTTGGAACGACCTGTTTAAGCTTCTGTTCCCGTAAATTTTTTTGATAGTTTTCTGACTAAATATATGTATTCAAATATTTTTTTGAAGAAATATGTAATCATTTGCGTTTATCCGTTCGCATTAATCATATAACGATGAAAAGGAGGAAAGGGAATATAGGAGCTCTTGATGGTAGTACGAATTAGTTTTCTGCTTATATAATTTCAAACTGATTATGAAAAGGAGTGAGAAAAAATGTAGGCTTTGCTCGAAGTCCCTTATGCTTTTCGTTTCAGGATTCCGAAATTAGTATATTCCTAAGGGTGGTACGCTGAGAGATGAACGATTATTACGCCTCCCAATTCCCCCGAATAATCTGAAATCACCTTATTTCTAAAATGTAAACATCTCCTTTTATCTTTCCAATAACTTTATTTTTTTGACGAAATAATATCCTTTTGAAGCGTGCGCAAAAGGTTGAGGTTTTCAGTATCCGAGAATGAACAGCACTCTCTTGGTTGCTGGCTCCATTCGGGATATCCATGTTTTATTTCAATCGAGATTATTAATAATCACTATTCAAAATGTACCAGCCTAATCATGCTATTGGAATTTGTATCTAAGTAAAAGGTACCACGATAAGTGGAAGCATTAACTAATATCGAGGTTTCCATCACCATATCCTTAAATAACATCTTTTCGAGCAATCTCTAACGGTTTTAACAATGATCATCACTCAGTCTATGTAATTCGAGCAATCAAAACCTTTATTATGTATAGAAATGTTATATAATGTTAACAGCATTTTTTGAAAGCTATATTTTAAATGATACATAATTAAAATATCGATCATAAATGAGGTATTAGATATATTTAAAATTCAAACAGTTGTGTATGTCATCATGACTGAAGCGTTCAAGCTTCCTCAAGCAATTAAGAAATGTTAGTACCAACAATACACAATATTTTTAAGAACGTTGAAAATTTTATTCAAATCGTGTTTAATATTATTCTGTTTATTTTAGAAAGCAATATGGTTTATTTTCCAATGAAAAACAATCTTTGTTATCTGTCTGAAATAGTCATTTGGATGAGTTCTCTGTAACTGAGTGTTCAAGGCTGTTCTTAAGAGAAGGTTAAGGGATCCCAGATACGCTTGTTGGCAGTTATCAAATATGGAGCACGTTTGAAGAACTGAGTGTTTCTATTCAAATCATTCATAACTTCCTATATAGAATTGTTAGAACCAGTTCTGTTTTATATAAATAGCTAATAAGCAGATCTATTAAGCGCAGCTTCATTTCCAGCGCATTTATTGGATTTCTAATCGCCATTTTGACAGGAAAATAGCAGGAAGTTTTGCTAAATAAAGAGACTCGTTTTGCACAGAGAAAAAGCCCCTTTTACTTACCGGAAACTCTTCCCTTGTAAACAACTTTTGGTAGCGAAACCTCATGTTTGCATGTCATGTCTCGGTTTCTTTGCACCGGTGGTTCTTATCTATAGTTCTTTGTAACAATTTGTCAGATTTCCTTCACCCAACTTCCTTCGATTTTCAGGCTATTCTTATTTAATACTTACGAAAATATTTTTTTTTCACAAAGTTAACAAATACTATCTGGAAGGCGACCACATAGGTTTTCATCTCTGTTTTCTCATGATATATTTGCAGTTGGAAAAAAAATCAAAATGCAATATTTACATATCAGATATGTGTTAGACATTCACTTTAATCATTATTCAATAATTAAATCCTTAACTATTCGTGATATACAAATACTTAGCCTTGGAAGAATGATATAAAATGTATGGATAACTTATGCAGTTTTAAGTTATTCATGGTGTCTGAATCAATAAATGTGTTGCTGAAAAGGTTATGAAGTCGAAATTTTTATTCAATCCACAGGTTTGATGCACTGCTCTTGACAATATTATTTAAAGTAACAAAGTTTTACAATTATGTGATCAAACCTGACCAAATTGTGAATAGACCTTTTAAAATAACTTCAGTCTGGTTTAATGGTCACGTGGTGAAATATTAACCAATTATTGGGGGATCTTTTCTCGCCTCAGATGGGGATTCGAATAAATCGAATAAACTGATGATATTCAAAGCTTCATAACTCAGCCTTGGTCTTAAAAAATGTGTTTTTTTTTCTTATTATAATTTTGGTATGTAGATAGTATTTTATTAAATATTACTCATAGAATCTATGAAGTGTATAAAAACATAACCATTATAATTTATTCAAAAGAATATTTATTGTATAAAACAGCATAAAAACAATTCCTTACCTCATTTAAAGCACTTTTCTAATCGTTTTATGCCTAATTCTGATGATTTAGAAAATAATTATTGGGTCAAAATTAAAATGGTACCTAATGGTATATAAAATCTTATGATAATGAAAAATGGCTCTAAAAAGAAGTAATAATTATCTATAGGTATGTTTCAAAATTTCTTATCATCACTAACAGACATCAAAAGCAACCAAATGATTATTTCAATATATTTAAATAAATATTTAATACTAGTTTATTTAAGATAACAGAAATACTTGGAGATAGAATTGTGTCTCCTTAAAGTGATTAATGATATTCGTCTTTTATTAATCACTTTTAAAGTTAGCTTAAAACACGTAAAATAGAATATTGTATATCACGAAAGAATAGTATTTAACCGAACTCTTAAGAAATCTGAAGGAATGTACTTTCTAAATGAAATTAATTACACTCATGTCCATAAATTAATTATAATTCAGAGTCACGCGGAATATGAACTCTAAATTACATACATATCCAGTAAAATGACTCCACACATCTTCAAAAAATCAGATGCAAATTTCAAGAAGCCACCAGTTGACACCGATAATACGTCACAATGACGAGAGTGTAAGAGAGTGATATGTATATAAGAAATATAGGCACCGAAATAAAAATGTTCGCAAGCTCTTTATAAGTCATTCAGTGCAATAACTGCATAGTTATGACACAAAGGTCGCATTTGGATGATTTTTTTATGTGATAGAATTATCGGCCGTCTGGAATGTGAGCGTACCCATTTTGAAGTATCCGAGGAACTTGGAATCGCCCAGAGTGTCATCTCCAGGCTTTGGCAACGATTCCAAAGTGGTGGTAATGTGAGTAGACGTTACAGCACAGCTAGCCTTCCAGTTACAACGCTGGATGAGAACCTGTATTTGGCAGTTATTGCCAAAAGAAACAGACGGAACACAGCACCAGACCTGTCTCTTCAGCTCTCATTAGCCACTGGTACGACAGTTTCAAGGTAGATCGTGTACAGACGCTTACGGCAGATTAGTCTATCGGTTCGTAGGCCTTTCAAATGTGCTCCACTTACTGCAACTCACTGTCACCTGCGACTAGCCTGGAGTTTAGAGCACGCATTGTGGATACCGCTACAGTGGGCTTGTGTGATGTTTCCAGGTTTAATTTGCAGTTTGATTCTCGCCGAACTTAGATACGGAGAGAGACAGGCACCCGTTGTCACTAAGAGAACGTTATTTAACAATACCGTTACGATGGTTCAGGATTGCTGGTTTGGAAAGGAATTATTCTGGATTCCAGAACTGATCTGCACTTTCAAATTGGAGTCATGACGGGTTAAATTTTTCGGGATGTCATTCTTGAACCACATGTACGTTTCTTTTGGGGGACCATGGGAGCAGAATGCGTGCTCCCATAGTCCACCCCCCCAAATCACAATTTTTAATAATAATATCAAATATATAGCTTTTTTGCTCTTTGCCTTTTGTTCAATACATAGACTTTACAAATAACTCAGATTTGTTTTGCTTCAGACTCTTTCTGAATTTCCATTATGAGTGTATTTGCCTATGCCACTATGGGAGAATGTAGCCTGACATCTAGAGATGCGATTGGAGTTTCCGGCGTAGATTGGAGGATGTGCTGTAGAAAACAGAGGCTCTTTGTACCAAACAGTCACAATGAAGAAGGGAATAGGCCACCTCCGAGGATGGGAGCCCTGATAAGCATGACTTCCAAATCGAAGTGCATTTGAAGACGGATGGCGCTCACATTGCAAAATTCGACAATTGAGGAGCAACGCTGCGTTATCTGATTTCAGACAACCTGAGGTGTTTCACCGGCCGCTATTCATCACAAAATGGTCACCCTATAAAGAGAAGAATGTGTGTCAGAGAATTCAGAGTAAAAATGGAGGGCCCGCTTTCGTGCTGGCCCGGAGAGTTAGGTTGATGATACGAAACCAGGCAAGACAAACACAGTCATCACTGCCGATTTCATCGACAAGGCCGAAGACCTAATGGGGAGTGATCGGCGTGTCACATTGCGAATATTGGCAATGACGGTGAATATCACCGTTGGAACTGTGTTGTTCACTGCAGGTTGCGTTATCAGAAGGTGTGTGATCAGTGGATTTGGAAGCAGTTTACCGACCAGCACAATGAACTGCGTATGGGATTAGCATTTCAACATTTGTTTCGGTATTATGAAGCCCTCGCTTTCCTGGGGTGGATCGTCACAGGTGATGAGAGCTGGTTCCATCACTACAAGCATGAAAGTATGTAATGGAAGCATATGTCGTCACCTCCTCTAAAAAGTTCAAAGCCGAGGAGTCAGCAAGTAAAGGTGTTAATTACCATCTTTTTCGAAGTCCAAGGTCCGCTACTTGTTGAATTTCTCGAGCACAGAAAATCCATTAACGGATGTGTATTGGTAGACACTCCAAACACTACGCAGATCTATCAAGAACAAATGACCAGGGCTTCTGACGGAGGGTGTGTTTCTGCTTCATAATAACGCGCGTGGAACTGGTCAAGTTCAAATGAGAGCATCTCTAGTGTATACTTTGAATAAAGTCTTCATTTATACCCACAGCATTGTTTCGTACCTTTTCATTTTGACATCCTTTATAGATCCTTAGGTAAAATACATCATATAAAGATTTATTGTTACGATATTTACAAAAAAATGTAAGAATTAGTTGTATGCTTACGAAATATTATTTTTATTTAGTCATTGACTGTTTTTCATTACTTTTCCAACTATCAAATTAAGATTGTTTACAAGAGAAGAAAATTTTTCAAAAGTAATTTATTTTATGATTTATAAAATCATTATGATTCCAGTGGGTAAAAGGATATGGATTGGAGCTAATTCTTGGATTGATATAATTATATGTTATTATAAGAGCTTTGAACTTTTTTTTTCAAAATACTGCCAAATACAAAAGCTAATTCATTGTTGAGTATTCCTAAACTACAAAAAAGATTGTGTGAAAAAAAGAAGGAAATGCTGCTGAAATTTCTATCTGAAATAGTTTCTAATGTGTATTTGATATGTCCTTTGTTATAAAATATGCAACAGTCCACATTTCCAAAAACCTATCGTGACTTTTTAAAGTGAAGACAAGTATGACAAAGTTAAAAGATGCAAGAATAATGTTTAATTAAAAAAACAGATTATACATTTGAGTCTTAGTTATCCGATATAAGCCAAGACTGTTGATGTCAGATAAAAGAAGATTTAAGAACTTTAATTTATGAATATTCCTAAGATAAATTAATTTTCTAATTACTTAAATTCAAACTTAAATAACTTTTTAAAGTTAAGCATGTTTTCAGAACCTTTCTGGATATAATAGATGTAATTTTAAATATCTTTACCTGCCAAGTAAGCATAATAAACTGAATTTTTTTATATAACTTCCTTATCATTTCTAATCTTTTTAATTAATTAATGGAATTTTCTATTTACATAAAATTTATAATCAGTAGGGAAAACGAACCCTGAGTATTTGAATAGCATTTTGAAAATTGCTCTCGCTGATCACCTCACTTTTCGGAGAGGCTCCGTATTTCTGATTTGCCACCCTACCTGGGAAGCGTTGTAAAAATTGTGCTTTTAAAGTGAGCAAGTAATATTTGCTTCACCTCAAGTGTTGAGTTCATAGTCAGTGTATCGTTTTCTCATTCCCACTGATGACTTGATACTTTTTAGCACGTATGGGACATGCGCATTTAGGCGTTATGAAAGGGAAAAAGTTATTAAGGGAAACTTTTTGCGATTGATTTCTCACTTACAAGCGGTACTTCTGTTTTACGTATGGTAACTTGTGTTTATGTGGTGCTTTATTTTAACGTATTGTATGTTATTATTCTTGAATACAATTTTTTTATATTCTTAGATAGTTAATCTTACGAATATGTGAAGTTTCTATGAATGATGGTGTACTTATTGTGTGTACTAAAAATTTGATTGACTCAATAGGTTTTAGAACCTCCACCTGCCACTGGAATATGTGTGCGAAGAAATAAGAATTTCATTATGAAAAAAGTTTATGTTCGAAATTAAAGAATATTAAGAGAATTTCTGTTGATCATTTGATTGCAATAACAAAGCGGCGTGACCATGTATTGACGCTCTACAGAATAAATTGTTTACTCTAAGATTACCGAATATTTCATAAAAGGCATCACGCACTTTGTGGAATAGAGGAACGGAGGGTGGGAATGTGCTCATCGGAGAGATTTGTTGTTGTTGTTAATTTTGCTTCATGCAAATTGATGCAAAATTTTGATCCTTTTTTAAGATAATATGTGAATTTATTATCACACAAAAAGGATTTTTATGTGATGTTTTTTTTTATCAAATGATACCTATTCAGGCGTCGTGCAACATTTCGTTTTAATTTTCACAATATTTTTTAAAACAATGTTCTTTTGTAATTCGTAACAATTTCCGAAAATATTTCATAGTATGTTTTTCTTGCATGCTTTAAAACTACTAATCAAGGCTCTGTTTACCGGTATAGTATATATTCTTTTGTATTGTGTTAATGGTTTTTTAAAATTTATTTCATCCCATCAAATTTTTATGTTATCTAATAGCAAAGCACTTTAAGAAAGTAAATAGGCGGCAAATACGATACAACTGAAAAATTTTATTCTTTCCTTTTTTTTATTAGCACGGTTTAATTCAGCTGCTGATATAAGTAAAATAGTTGTACTATTTTGAAGAAGTAACCTGCTGTTCATTTTACTTTAAGAAAGGGAACTTACAGCAGCGGGTAGTTACAAGTTGGATGATGCATTTAGTTGCACTTTTTATATTGCTGTAACAACACGTAATTTGACTCTATG
>JAOUZG010040438.1:0-40877 GCA_026289955.1 Argiope argentata | reverse complement strand
TGCGATGGAACGATGCTGAAGAATTGATGAGGGAGCAAAAAATAAGCTGGTCTGAAGAACTTCATGCCTGAAACAATAATTTTCATGAGTGAAAATACAAATGCATCTAATTCCATACAAACATTTAAACGTGAACACTTAAAATTGAATCACAGCAAGAAAACAAATTAATTTTAATACAAAATGAACTATCATATATGAAATTCGGATAATCAACAATTCGTTTGAATCAATCATATAAATTTCGTCGATTCGCCGTTTTTTTAAATCGACTTGGAAAATATAATATGGGATTTCATTTTTACCACTGACTCATAAATGAAGGGGAAAACTTATTCCACGGTTTATTGGTTCATGAATTAAAACTTGTACAAAATCCTTAATTATAATTTTAATATTGAAATATAAATTGTTCTTAAAAAATATGGCGTAAAAGATCCCAAACCAATTAACCAAAATATCTTTAACGATATTGTAGTAAAAAATAATTCCCTAAGGATTTCTCGGAACGACCGGGTTTAAAAAATAAATCACGATTATCAAAAGTCCCATCCTTTTTTTCTAATTTCTCAGTAACCCCAAAGAGAAAGCATTCATTTCAAACACTCAATTTAACATGCACCGGATCCAATGCACACATCGGACATTTGGTGGAATCAGTTTTCGAACCTGACACCGACTTCAATATCAGTACGAGAATTCTTTGCTAATGGACTTCAGTCGGCTTCCAATAATTCGGTGGTCGTCATATTTGATCTCGATGTATTTAACAAGCATCCTACTCGCTCACTTGTTTGCTTACACGGATGTTCAAGTCTGGTTTCGAAAAGAGTAAGACTGTCATGCTACTTCAGTCAAAATAAGAGTCAATTTCTGAATTAGAAATCAGAAGTGCTGCAAAATAAACTTTCGCAATAAAAGGAATACATTAAAAAAATTTCTCTTTTTTTTTCATAAATTTTACTTTAAAAAAATTAAAACTGGCAAATTTTCGAAGTATATTTCTAAAATTATTATACATTAAAGAGACAATCGACATTCACTTATAAATACAAACTGAAAAAGAGTAATAAGGTTTATTTTGGATGATCCTATCGTTTTACCTACTATAGATGATGGGAATTAAAATATATTTAAAATTTAAAGATTTATTAACAGTTCTTTAACTCTTTTATTACACGTTAGAATAAAGTGACTTATGACTTTGTGAAGTAATAACTAATAATGAAATTTTTTGGCAGTACTGCTCTGACAACTTCATATTATGATAAGAACAGCTAAAAACGTCTTTCGATTAAAAATGCGTATAATATCTGTAATAGAGTAAGAAAATAGGTGGGAAAAGTGCTCAAAAGATTAATGACAAATTTGATTTTTTTACCTTTTCGACATTATTCAGCTTCTTTTATGTACTAGGCACATAGCCGACTGAATGATTCGATGAGTTTAATGCCTGAGAAAAATGTTGATCTTTTAGTCACAATGACTGCTTCAATAAAGGATACATAAGTTTTAATTTTTGAAGAATGTACTTTTTTAGAAGTCTCAACCTGTTCTTTGGGTTATGCATTTGCTATATCTTGTGTGTTATCTCACCTATAGTCTAGGGGGCAGAAAATAATTTGCTTGTCGAATCGAAACATATTTAATATTTATATTATTAATATGTATATATTATATATTAAAGTAATATTTAAAAGTATAAAGTACTTTCCTGTCAATCGGCCGGCAGCGAAAAATCGCCAAAGAAATTTGGCAAAATTCCACATCATTTGGTGATTTTTTGCTTTAAAATTACTTTTAAAAATTTGGCGGAGTTCAACAGTATTTGGCGATTTTTCACTGTCGCCGGGCTAAAGGAAAAGTACCAAGTATAATGATTCACTTAGCATGTGAATTTATAAGAGACTTTCATAATTTTGTAGCATCTAAGAAAGTATTCGTTTATTGATTCATGAAAAATTTCCGCGAACAACAATACGGAAATTTATCTTTAAACTTAAAAAATAATAATTATAGGTTATCCCACTGAACTATTTTGTTTTACCATCATTTAATTATTTTTCCTGATTGTAGGATGTAATTCAAAGTGAGAATTGTAAAAGGTTAGATCATTTCCCAGACGATGACAATTTTAATTAATACAGCACTCCAGAACAACGCCATCTAGCGAGGTTGTGAAACACCGTCACAACTAATATTCAGGCAGGCCTACTAACCACTGTAAGATAAAGACGTTTCGCGCTCGCTTACTAGTTGTCAAGATTTTTAAGTCCTATAATGTACTTTTTTCAAGCTTCTAACGTCCTTTAATCCATTTTCTATTTCCCTGTAAATACTCTCCCTAGTATTTTTTTTATTAAAGAAGTCTTTTTATCCTTCGTTAGTATTCATTTAATCTTAGTTTAGAAACAAAACCTGTAAATATCAAACGCCCCCTAGACAGTTCGTCAAAAAAACCCAGCTATCTGAAGAGTCTTACTATTTTTTGGAAGATTTGGTTTGACTCCCACGTACCTTTTATACCTCAGATTATATTTGAGTAAAACAAATTATGTGTGAACTATATAAAAGTCATTACTTTCAGAAATCTTATCCGTAATCAACAAAAAAAATGAAAATCCAAAAATTTTACTGAAAACACTCTGAAGAAACTTACACAATATGTACAAAGAATTTTTCTATGTTATATATCGAGTATGAAGAAATTTTAGGTCAAAATACTGAACTCAACAATAAAAACAATTCAAATTATAATAAAATATCGTTACATAAAAACATTTTTATACATTTATTAAAATTACAGAAAATAGTTTATAATTTTTTTTCAGACGATGCAATCATCCCTCCCTTTTATGCTATATCTTTTGTAGTTTTCGAGAAGAGAAAAAATGTACCTTAATTTTAGTTAAAATTTCAAAATTCGCTGCAAAGGGCTCGTTCTTTTCCGAATTATAACTAATTTTTAGTTCTAGGTTCTATTGTCGCCCTATAGTATGCTAACACGCAAGTCAGTAGACTAATTTTGTAAAAACGATCATTCTTAAATTTTCATCAGTTTTTGTCCAATAATGCCATCTTTGCAATAATTTGCATAGGAATTAAGAAAAATAGTCTAGAAAAAGAAGAATATAGAACCATTTAACCTAAAATAATCAACCACCGGAACTCCTATCAGGATTTCAATCTTATATTGAGGAGGCAATTTTTGGGGTATTCAAAAGAAAACTGACTTTATTCTGACGTCAAATACTAATAAATTGCACCACATACACAACGGAATATTATCACATGAGCGTGTTCTTAAAGAAAACATCTCAAATAAAACACAGCACTCAGATTTTTCTGTGTTCATTTAATGATACATAATAATGAAGAAGTGTTCACTTAGATAGTTCGATTATCAATAAACGCGCTAGAAAACGTTCGCATTATTATATATTCGACACCTCGTAATTAAACGAAAAAAATCTGTTTTGGCTAATGCTAAACCTAACCTCAGTCGCGACTAATTAACGAATTACAATGAAAAATTGATTCAAGAACTATAATACCATCAAGTTATCATTGCCATCCCATAATTAATGCAAGAATTCAAATAAGAGGAGTAAATCTTTTTTAGATAAGTATATTAAATAGGGTAAATGATGAGTAGTACAATTGACACAAAATAGCCAGTAGTACACTTAGCATTAGTATCTGCTGTAAATTAGATGTACGGTAATTGTTCTTCAGAAGCGATGTACGGTAATTGTTCTTCAAATTACAGCTCTGATGGTGCTAGATTTTGAAATTTCGATCACTTTGAAAAACACCTAATTAGCTATAAAAAACAGAAACAGCAACAAAACACTTGAGATCTTTACTTAACAAAAATTACCCGCGAACTGTCAAGTTCAAAAGAATTACCGATATATAAAAAAATTATCAGTTTTGGAATAATTTTCCTTGACTTTTATCTGAATTTTCCTGGTAATTCGAAATTCTGTTACTTTTTGGGTTTCCATAAAATGTTGAAGGAAATCTAATACGAAATATGTCTATCCCTCTCCAAATGCATATGAACGCTATAACCTAAAAACGTGAAAAGCTGGACTGATAAAATTTAGTACACAATTTTACCATTTCAAATGTAATAATAGACATAGAACAAATGCGTCCAAGGGTTTGTTTCAAAAGTAAACATCGCACTTGTGTAAGTGCGATTACTCTTTAAATATAATGAATAATAAAATTTGGTATTATTTTTTGTATTAAAATTGCATTTCCATTTTCAAATTTTGATTTAATCGTTCAGCAAAAAGATATTCTACACCTATATTCGGTTTCTCCCTTCTAATACGAGGCACACAACACTTGAGGGCGAAATTCAGAAAATAAAAATCTGGTCAGTCATAACGTTCGTAGCCTTGCTCAAGCTTGTTTTATGCTGCGGTAAGAGGGGGTAAAACATTAGTTAGGAATATGCGAGAAAATTACAGGGAAATCACACCTGCTGATTTAAGGTATTTTTTTCCTACCAAAAACAGAAAAAAGTAACAGTTGGATACCTTACGCAGAAATTCGATGTCCGTAGCTTCCTTCGTACATTTGCATGCAGAACATAGAAAGAAAAAAACTGACTGGAAAGCTTGAAAGTTAAGGAATCCAGTTTGTTCCTTAGAGACGTCTGATAAACACACCACATATTTGCCCACAGAATTAATTTCGTCTCTTATATGGTATAATTAATAATTCTCCCTTAATTCAATGTTTAGAAAAATACGGCTGATATTATTTATTACCTGGGGAAAGTAGCTCAATTTTTTTTGGCTTTGGAACTTTATAATTGACTCTAGTAATAACATAGTAAGATAGTAAATATATGCAATAAAAATGTGAAATTATAAAGCAATTAGACTAAATTTCGAAATAACATTTAACTGAATAGGATTAATTTTAAAAAATATATAATCCAATAAACACAACAAATAAAATGAAATGGTACATAACAAATATTTCTCAAATATCAAACAAATTTCTCAATATATAAATGGATTTTATAAGAATAAGTAAGTGTGAAAGAAGTAAATAAAATGGTTCAGATGATTATCATTTGACCAAATCTATAAATAGTTTAAAAGTTAAATTTAAAGAAATAAGAAATAAGTTTCCTCAAATGATTTCATCTGCCAGTAAAAGTAAACAGAATTTAAGAAATCTTGAATCAGCAGCTTTAAAAAGGACGTTTTTGAATATTATGGTGGAATGTTTTTTTCAGTTAGGCCCTACATGCGGGAAAATTACCAAATGTACGTTCACAATAACTGCCAACTGCTTCTTACGAATAATTGTATGAATAAATCAAATGGGTTTGCTTTACTTGTTAATTTTTTTATTTATATTTGAAACTGGTAGCTAAGTTAGAGTTATTTCCAGATAATTTATTTTATGACAGCAGCATACTAAGCAGATGAAGCGTAACGATAGACTAAACAAACGAAACTACATGTTAGAAAGCTTTGTTCTAAATGTATTTAAGGATAAAATTAAAAGATTTAAATTAATGATTCTTGAATAGTATTAAGATGTTAAAATTCACAAAAATCAACTTTTCCTTCTAGGAAAGACTTTTAAAAGTGAGTTTCACTAAGAGTACTATAGACAGAGAACGAGACCCGATGTTTACGAAAGCTCTTCCTGTCGATGGGGGGGGGAGATATAAGGCGACGACAAAATTAAGGAAAGATGAGACTTAAGCTTGATTGAAAAGCCGAATAAAAAACAAGAAAAGAATTCCTACTGCACATCAACGGATTCTGAGGCTGCCACATTTAGTGGAACGGTATTCATCTTTGGCCTTGGATTTCTCCCATCCAATACTTTTTAGTTCCAATTTTTTTTTCACGTATACGTGAGTGTTGTGTCGTTTCGGAACGAATTTTAATTTAACTTAAAATTTCGAATTGATATGTTTAGTTCAAACGGTAAAAAGGCTTTCAGAAGAGGTGCAAAGAAAACCTTAATAACCGTTTCTTCATATATATATTTAAAAATAATAATCTTAAGTAAAAAAAACATACTTAATGTATTTTTAATATCAAAATATATAAAAAGTATTTTTAAGTAATATTTTTAAGAGACTCCCTATTAGCAGCAATTCCTTCACTGAAAATATTTCTTAAAAGGAAAAAACTCTGCATTATCCATTGTTGTTAATTTTAAAATAGTTAAAAAATTCAAAAAAAAATATTTAAAAAAGCCTTTTAATATAAGAAAGATTTTGTAAAATTATAACTACCATATTTTAAGAAACATTTTTCATTTATTCTTCATGATTTAATGTTTATGCCCTTAATATTAAATCAAAATTGCTGATCAAATTTACTGAGCATTGGTACCTTTTAAATTCTGTTTCACTAATTTTCTGTAATGTTTACATCTCAAAACCACGAGTCACCATTGTTAAATATTAACACCTTTTTTTCACTCCTAAATAAGCTTTAGTACTAACAGGGAATTTTACTAAAATATCCCTTTTTTGGGAATTTTATTGGTAAATTATTTCTTTAAAGAGTATTAAATAGGTTTAACATATTTAATTTATTTTTAGTTTTTAAAAGTAATTAATAGGTTTAAATAGGTTTTTTAAAGATTAGAAAAGATATTGCTTAGTGAACTATTGTAATATCATGCACACTCAGACATTTTTCCCTTTTAAGTATATAGATAGCGATTTCGAAGATAACTCATTCAGAAACACGAGAATATTCAAATATTAGAGGATATAGATTTCCTTCAAATGAATTTAATTCCGTTAATTACTGTTTTTGATAAAAAGGATCTTATTTTTCAAACTGATAATAGAAATAATTATCATTTATTGCAAAAAATATGAACAAAAACATAAGAGGGTACAAGATCTCATTAATGCAAGCAAGGTCAAATCAAATTTTTACACAAAAAAATGCGGACAAAATAGCACCGATTTCTGAATTATGCATTAAAAAAAGTACATTTATAAAAATTTCCACAGGAAAAAAAAAGTTACGGAATCATTGTGTTCTCCCTCCCTCTTTCTCTCTCTTCTTAGGGCCTCTATAATCGCAGGATTCCGAATTTTCATTGATCTAGGATATTATCTGGGATCAACAATTTTTGTCAATAAATAGTCATAATAATAATAATATATATCTTTTCTCCTTTTTATTGTTGCCAAAATATTGGGTTGCGAATTTTCGGTCCCTTCTCGACCCCCTTTAAAAACAAAACAAAAAAACTAGTGTTACATGCAGATGAGCCTGCTCTTGAAAATAATATTTGGAATTTCGGTTTTTCCACATCTTCATTTCCTTTTCAAAATTGAAATTATTTCAGCCTTGATTGATTCCCCTGAAGTAATATTTTCACAAGACGCTGCGCGCTTCACTTCTACAATTCCACCGTCACCTGCTGACTCGCCCGGAGGCACATAAACTAACCTCGCATTGATAGGAACCTTACGAAAATTTAAGCCCGCTGATTGGTTGGGATCATCCTACGTCATGAAATGTGATGTCAACTGATATATTTGTGTACTAACATCGATCCTTTGTCGGTTTTTTTTTTCTGACATAACTACTTAATACATATTATTTTCTCATTCTTTTTGGAATGTGTGTTTTCGGAGACTAAACTTCCAACTTCATTTTGTAGTGAAGTTGAGTCATATGCACAGAATGTAATTACTGTTCGCAGCGATGTGATAAATTTACAATTTTTAAGAGACAAAATAATATAATAATAAATTCCCATTTTTCACGCCAACTTTCATATACCAAAGTTTTTTATTTTCATTCGGAAAAATTTCAAGGATTTTTAAATGAATTCTAGTTTTTTTTTCTTCCTGAAATAAACTTTTTACAAGGAATTTTTTTGGGACCAAACTTGCTACATATGCGTTAATTTTGGGAAAATAATATTATTTCTGTTGTGTTTTTTACAGATATAGCTCAAGAACATAGAAGGGATAGAAAGCAGCACAATTTGAAGCTTATAACAGTTGGCTATTCAAAATCTTTTAATTTGAATGTTTTTTTTAATTGACGCAAAAAAATTCTAGTTAGCTAATTTTTATAATAGAGGGCACCATGGTGAAATTTTAATTCATTTCCAAAAGACGGATATTTAGAAATGTTTACAAATGAATAAAATAAATGATACAGAGAAACATATTTTAATTGATGCAGAGATATTTTTTGTTCACAATCTCTTGTTTATTTTGAATTAAAATTCGTGTTCGTCAATTTCCGAATTTCGCTACCCATTTGTAGCATTCTAAAATTTTCACATCACTGCGTCAAAAAAAATTTGGTATGGAATAAATGATTCCACTTCATTATAAAATGATCGGAAGATTTGTCTCCAAAAACAGAGACATTTCATAAAGAATGAGAGAAAGAAACTGTATGGAGTTTTTATGTCTAAGACCAGAGAAGCGCTGCGCTAATCTTTACACATCACATTTCATGACGTAGGATGAGTCCAATCAATCAGCGGGCTTAAATTTTTGTAAGGTTCCTATCAATGTAAGGTTAGTTTATATGCTTCCCGGTCACAAGGAATGTCTTGTTGGGTGAATCCCTCGAAACGCACGAAGAACGATAGTGACGGGTGTGGAGCTGGAAGTCGAATGGAGACGTTGATCGGAGGGGCGGGACTCCCTCAACGTTGAACATGCACAGTTAAGTAATTGCATTAAAAGATTCACGAGTCCATAAATGTATTTTCGAAACCTTTGCATTTTGAAAGTGATTTCATTTGGTCTTTTACTCTATAATTTTCACAGGAATTATCACATTTGATTTAAAATTTAAATCAATTGATTTTACAAATGCATTCCACATTAATTAGAAAGATTCATAATCAATAACTATAACGGCTGTTCGTCCATTTTCTTTTACATTATGATGATGAAAAGATACACTATGTTTTAATTAGTTCTTTTTAAAGGTTTTTTTCCCTTTAAAAAAAGCAATATTAAAAACAAAATATATGTTAAAATTACAATCTAAAAACAGGTTGCTTTAGAATGGAAATCAGAGTTAGCCATTCTGTTTTAATTTAATGAATATGATCTATATTCTTGTACATTTAAAAAAAGTTTTGATAAATGGATGATTATTTTGCGTTATTCAAGAATAATCTTAAATCTGGTTTTCGAAATTGTCCGAGCCAGAACCATTTGGCGAAATACACAGCACATCGATTCTAAGAATATGAAGTGAAAAGAAGAAAACTAAGCTTCGAGACGTTTTAGCAAGTTACGGTTGTTATATTCCGAGCTTCCTGAAGTAATGCGTGTAAGTCAATAAACCGCAGTAAGATTTAGTCAGTCCAAAATCTGATACGGATCTTCATTTTAGATGTTAAAACTGTATGCAAATTATATTACATTGTATGTCGTGCATTTACAGTCTAATTCGGTTACACAAAATTTTATTTGTGGATTTGGCTCAAAATTTGGTCGATAAATCTATACTACTATTATAAATGTGAAAGTTTGGATGGATGATACCAGATCAGCAGAACGAAATGGGATGAAATTTAACGCAGAGATAGATTATAGTCTAGAATAGGGCATAGGCTATTCTGGTCAATTGAGTGGCTAATTTTTTTTTATTATTAAAAACTAAATTTCCTGTCAAAAATCTTCATTTTCCCAAGCCAAATGAGTAAGATTCCAGTTTGTCTTCTTCCCACGCTAATGATCTTAAGCTTAACATGTTTTCGACAGATTATATTAAACGATCTGTTCATTTTTCCAAGGTTTGATGCCTTTTAACATAAACATTGTTAATTAATCGATCTGTCGGATTTATTTTTAAGTACTTTTGAATTAAAATAAAACATAATATAGTTAATCAAAAATTTTTTTTAATATGTATAGCTTTACCCCCAACTGGCGACGAAAATTCATGCATGCGCAATGTGTTGTAATTTTTGACAAAATCATTTTCATTTTAATCAAAAGTTCAAAAATTATATGTATAATACTGTTGGTAGCTATCTCAATCTCGATCGGTAAATGAAACAGATTAGACTTGCTGTTTTGCTTTATTTTAAATACAAAATGTAAATGAATTGCTTTCAAGTTAGTTGTGCGCTTCTCCATATTTATGAAGACGGAGTTAAATCGGGTTGTTTATATGCCTGAGAAAGTGCCGACCGACCTTTCGCCAGATAGAGGATCAACTTTTTGACGGATGCGGCTCAACATTTAATAGCTATCGAGACCTCAGATGTCAAATTTCATTTATCTAGCTTATCTAATTTTTTCGAATCACATTTTATCTAACTCACTTCATTTTGTAGCAATCGAATTAATTTACATTCGGATGGCTGGACAAAGACTTTAAAATTGAGTTGAATAAAAATTTGTAAGAAATCAACGCACCTGGCGTAAATATGGACGTTCTCAAAATTTTCAAATTCGGGAAAAGGAAATTCGTCGTTATCTTCTGTTTGTATTCTGTTTTTATTGCCATATATTCTTAGGAAAATTATTTTATATACTTAAAATAATTTTGCACGAGAAAAAAAAGCGGAAAACTCTCATAAGGCGTGTCGGAAAAAACTGACCAGTTCTCATACAGTTAAGACCAATTTTAATATAAGTTTATAAAGACATAATTTTGAATCTTTAAAATTTAGTGTTAGAGGAATAATTGCATCATGAAAAGCAATTTTGAATAAATAATGCATTTTAAAAGCCGTAGTAATAAATCAAATATATTTAAAAATTTATATTATTAAATTATATTTGCTAATTAAGCTGCTGTATTTTAATTAAATATACAGAAACTTTATGATCACGTTAAAATGTCATTAAGAAATATTTCACAGCAATAACTAAGTTCTATTAACTGATTAATATATGGATTCATGCCAGTACTAAACTTACTTTTAAAATTCAGAACTTGCATTACTTTTGAACAAGCTGCGTTATCAAATCCCAATAATTCCCAAGAGTAGTAGCGCATTAAATTGTGTTTTGCATTGAAATTTTCTCCTATCTGTTTAGTCTAAATAATCGATTATTTGAATCAATTTTAGAGCTACCAAAGAAATTATAACGAGATAAACGAGCTTTGTGTAAAATAAATTTTCAAAGCTTTGGAATTTCTTCTTTAATACTACCGAAGACAAACTTCACACTTTCCTTTATGTTCCTTGCAGTGCAAAACATTTTATCTGAAGTCGTCGTTTTAAATACACAATATAAACGTTTGAGATCGCATAAATTCGTACGATAATCCATGTCTCTAGTTATTATTTTCAATTATTCGGAAAACATCCACTTGCGTTATTCTAAAATATGCCTTTATTTTAAAGTTTTAATAAAAATATTGAAGGAAATTTCAAAATTCGAAAACACAATCAAATTGTCATAATTATGAAACGTTTTGAATGCTAATTGAATTGAATTCAAGTGAAACACAAATACGTTATTGCCGTGAAAAAAGAAAATTAAAAAAAGGATTGAAAGGCAGCTTCAGATTTATAAAGTATATGGTTGCTAATCGGAAACCTTCGGGGGGGGGCACAAAGCGTAGAGAATACACATTCCTTCACAAGTTTAAAGCGACAGCATCCCCACGTGAAAAATATACGAGAAAGTTAATAAATTCCTCATGTTTTACAAGAACAACTGTAAATACCTGATTTGTCTTTCTCTTACGGGAAAAAAGCTGTTTTAGAAAGATCTGACAATTTAATATATTCTTTTGTTTAACATTTTAAAAGAAAATTTTTTAATATAAAAATTTTAATATTTCCAAATTTATGAAAATGAATATTTTTAAAATGTTTCAAATAACTTTCCAAGCAAGAATTTAAAAAAATTGTTTAACTGTACAAACATAAGTCTTGACGCTAAGGTTTGCTGTTTATAGTGTTAAAATTTTTTACCCTGATATAACAGTCAAGTTTCGCTCCCTGTTGAAACTGGAGCTCAGATTATTCTTAGAAAATGAACGAACATTAATATTTTCTAAATATTCGGTAATGAGCTATCTTGAATCAGACTTTCAAAATGTAAAGGTGTTTAAAATAACATTATAAAAGCTTGCAAAAAACCGAGATGCTTACCTCAAGATCTGAAAATGTACCAAACATAAAATGCAACTTACCTTTCACACAATTTAACAATAATTGTATGATAATTTCAACTTGATTACTGATTAGTTACGTTAAAAACAATTCCTGGAAAAAGAAAGCTAGAAAAAATACCTTAAAGAGCTAAAAATGTTCATTAGCTCTCTTTCCCAAAATTTTCTTAGTTATTAAAAAATACACATATTAAATTCAGAGTAAAAGAACAAATTTACAATTATTGTTAAAACTTTTCAAAGACCTTTACAATAATTATGAAAATTGGCCTTTGATATGAGCTATTATTCAATTATATTCACAGAAAGAAAAAAAACTACAAACGCCTATCTCCTAAGAGTATTAAAATAGAAATACATAAAAAGGAGATATTTTCCTTTGTCTATAACTTTACGATAATCATTTCATATAGTTTCCATCTTTCAAAATTAGTTTGAAAATTACTTCTTACAAAATAAATGAAACTTAGAATAAATGAACTAATATTTTTTTATGTTACAAAGAAATCTGAAATCAAAATAATAAAATAAAAAGATTTAATCTATTTCATTATTCGATAGTTTTATATTTTAGAGGTTTTAGAATGATTAATCGGTGATCGTTTGGCGTTTTTCTACTGTCAAGTATCAGTTGAAAGAACAGAAAAAGCATCTATGATTAAAATACACAATTCATTGATTGACTTTCTATAATATGTCATTCATTTAAGTAAAATTTTAAATGTTAATAATTTCAAAATGCTTTTGAAATCGAATTATTAACTGTAAGCAGTGATGCTTGGAAGCATCCTTTCCAAAATGAAAAGTGAACTACTGTAAATAGTAATCTGAAGATGTTATAGGATAAGTAAAGAGAAATTCTACAAAGTATAGCATCGCAGCTTGCTTTTTCTTTTTTCTAATGACCGTTTATTGACACTTTTCATTTTAGAAATGCAACAGGGAATTAAATTTAAAAATTAAAAGCGACAAAATTTCTTATTACTTAGATATGCAAAATTGTACGGCAGACGCAAAAATTCCCGAATCTTGTTTTGGTATATTCCTAAATTTTAAGTTATAAATTTTTGCATCATAATTATTAAATGCTTAATCGGAAACTGCGGTCAAATGATCTGATATCCCTTTCCATACTACACTACATGGAGTCTATGACCATATTTCATATTTAATAAACACAATACAAACTATAAATAGAAGAGATCTAGTTTGATTGTATAGATATATCTTTTCATTTCGTTTTAAATGAATCTGAGAAACATTTTTGTGATAGATCTCGTAAATTCAAACCGGGGTCAGATAAGTAGAATGGCATCTGTGAAAGCCCATTTCTCCAAACTTCCAAATGACTTCAGCGGTATAACACTCGATTCCAATTATTTATATAGGTACTAGGCCCATACAGCTGGTATACTAATACTAACTATTTATATACCAGCTCAATGGACCAGATTCATTTACAAGACAGTTCTTTTGTCGAAAGAAGTTTCAAACCCAGTCGCGAAGCTCCAATAACGGATATTCGGTGAATTTTAAAGTCATTGATAAAAACATAATATTTGATTCAGTTTAGAGAAAAATTGCCATTATTTAAATTCTAAAATCTATCTCGAAAATAATTAAATCTTTCTAATAAACATATATAATCATCGATTGTCTTCTTAATTAAAAAAATACAACTAGAATAATGCTCACCGAAAGTCCTCTTGCAGAAAGGCAAAACCAACGTTGAAGAAATTCTTCCTCTTATATATTCTTCTATCCAATCTGAAAAATAAATTATACCATAGCTTTGATTGCAATAGAATGTGATCCAAACGAACTTTTTTAAATCGTCTTTACTTGAATGCAAATAATAAAACATTTTTAAAAAATATATGGAAATCACAATAAAATCACAAATGCTTGCAACTGAAATACAATAAAGAAATTACAATAAATAACCTAATTCCTCAATATTTATAATATTTACAATACTTACATTAAAGATTAAGCGTTTCTAAGCCGTTAAAAGCATTTATGCTTTTTTATTTGTTTGGACATCCAGAGTTTCAATAGAAATATTCTCCATTTTTTTAATACACTCATAATCATATGCTTCCAGAAAAAAATTATATTTATAAAAGATTTTTAATCTAAAGATTTATTAGTAATAAAAACATGGAAAGTTAGAAGTTCATCCAATATTAAATTTAACTTACTGATAATTCAATTTAAAACTTTAAGAATGGTATATTTTTATTTAAAATACGAAATAGAATTCTTAACAACAGTATCCAAGTGAAAATTCAATTACAAACTTCAATCCTAAAAAGTTAAAATAGATTTGCGTTATAAGAACTTTCGTTTAGTCGAAGAAATTACGATTGTTCCAATAGATTTTCTATAGAACAAAATTATATTTACGATAAGAGAGATTACACGTTTTTATGTGTTAAGTACAAAATTCAAATAAGGTTGATACCAGAAAATAATTGAGTCATTTTTATTATAGCGGCCATATTAATAAATGTCAAATTAAATTTAGGTAGAAATCTTGGAAAATAATCAAAGCAAGTAGCAAATGAATTTATCTAAACTATGAGATCTAGAACATTAAAACTTTTGTAAACATTATTCCGAATTCAGAGCAGATGTTCACCACATCGCTCGCTCGTTATTTTAACTTATTCTTTATTTTCAAGTACGTAAGTTATTATGCTTCTTCAAAAGAAAAAAAATCCCGATGAAACTTAATAAAGAATTTTAATTACGTACTCAAATGTTATTCGCATATTTTCAAATGTAAAATAACCTGAAATTTATTTATTTATTTTTTCAATTTTGAGTTTTGACTTACCTTAATAACATCTAGTTACCGAAACTGTTTTGTTATTACGTTAAATCAAAAATCAAGCTATCAATAAAGCTCTCGACTTAATCTATTCTATTCCAATACATTTGCATCTGAAGCTTTAAAATTATTTTGTCTACACACAGAAATCGGAACTAATCTCGTTATGTAAACAATTTGCAGCGAGATGTGGCAACGATGTTTTGACTTAAACAAAAGCAATACAAGCTTGGTGAGCCGAAAATGAAACTAACAACCTTCCTTTTAGATTATGTTCACTAAGTGGTTCCATGGAATTGATCACAACAAATGGTAAAATGAATAGATGGATGGGATAAAAAAACAGTTTCAAGAACTTCAATTAAAAATGCATATCCTTATAAATTCAGAATCAGAGTTATACCCTCATAAAATTGTGCCCAGTGCAAATAAAGTGTTCTTCCACTTTTTTACATTGCAATCATTTAATATTTTCTTTTCTTTTCTGCCTCACATAAAAAGTCTTATAATGGGAGGGGGAATAGGAAACTGAATAAATCAAAGTCGCCCAATGCATATAAAACATTTATGCATATGGCATAGCAGTAAATAAATACAGCTGAATTATTCTACAGATTAAAATTGAATTATTTTTTCAAAGTCAAATATTGCATCAATTTTAAAGATTGTATTATTACAATTGTTTTAAAAAATACGGCTTAAATAAGCAAAATCATTTGAGAATACTGTTTTAAAAATATAATGTCCGACAAATCAAAGAGTATATTGTATTTGATTCTTTGAAAAAATGCTTCAACTAACAGTTTAAAATTTTCCAAATTTAAAGCATTTCGAATTTATTTTTCAAGGCTATTTAAATAATTCAAAGAATTGATATATCAAACATTAACAAAATTTCACTTAAATTTTTTACATAATTAAAAAAATGTTAAACATTTTAATTATGTATAATTATTTTTTATATGAAAGAAACAGTGAAAACGCTGAAAAGAAAATCAGTTCAAATTTTTAATTTAATGCTGAATAATAGAAAATAACTAAAAAAACACTTTAGTGGGTATTATTTTGAATTGCTGTAGAGTACTGAAATTAAAACTGTATGTGGATCACTGTAAAGCTCTTACTACAAAATAATTTCTGCAATTAAACAATTATTTGTAACGAAATTTATTTCCATTTTTATTCAGTTTAATTTATATAATTTTAAAATAAAATATGAGATATTTAAAAAGAACATTATTCAATTTACCGATTGATCCAAGTTTTTAAATGAATGGAAACAATCCGAGATCATTTATTTCAAACACAATTTCCAAGTTCATCATTTCTTAGTTTTAATTTAATCTTAGAAAAGAATAGTTTAAGAGGATGATATTTTTTTTAATAGACGCCGATCATTTATTTTAAAATTTTGCATTACATGTAACAGTAACCAGTGTAACAAATAATCAAGGAAACCAACCGCTAGAGCCAAAAAGGAATTTCTAGAACTGAAGAATTCCACAGCAGACGATTTTTTAAAGCACATGCTGACAATTAAAAATTGCAAAATAGAGATTTTCAGTTCGCATTCACATTAAAAATAAAACTGCAGTGCCTTGGTTGCAAAAAACTTTTAATTGCAATAAAGAACTAAATTAAAATCTTTAATTGATATTTTTTATTATTTTTAATTTAACATTTTTCATACAATAGTCGTGATTTATGTTTAACTCAACCATTGTTAAAAGTAGTAAACAAATCAGCATTGGGTTGCTAGAAGAGCGTTCCATTCGGTTTCCAGATTGGCGACTAACTCAGGAGCTACACTAGTCTTCTACTTGAATCGATTTTTGTTCTCGCAACTTTATTCTTTAACACCTAGAAACATCATTCTACGTCATTTGATTCGAATAGCATTAGTAATTACAACAGAACATTCTGAAAAAAAAAACACATGTTATTTTACTGCGAGTAGTTAAGTAAATGCAAATATAAATAATAAATTTTAAAAAATCATTTCAATTAAAGGAAAAAAAATCGTACAGAAATTTATATTGCAAAAAAAAAAAGAACTTCCAATTGGTTTTTATGCCCATACTTTTTCCAAAAATGTTAATGAATAATGATAAATTGAAATTAACTTTAATTAAAAAATAATTAATATTTTAAAATGCCTCTTCAGAATAAACACTTATTATAAAAGAATTAATGAAATTTGATTGTTTATAAACATAGTAAAAGCTTTAAAAATTTCTTTGAAAACAAACGTTTTAATAAGTACTGATAATATATCCAATACAAGAAATATAGCAATCTCTAGAGTCTAAAATAAGTTGAAAATAAAAGCACATAATTTAATAATAAACGATTAGCAATTTTCAGTTCGGGATAGCAGTTATTTTTTTTTACATAAAAAGCCATTTTTAAAGTCATTTAACAAAATAGTTACGTATTCACAAATCAGTATACATGACATTTTAAATATTAAATACTATATTTAGTATAATCATAAAAAATATATTTTTAAAAATTGAGTCCAGATTTATATATGCTATTCTTTGATTAGAAGTACAATAAAATACACTTCAACTACTTATCAAATCTCCACCATTAATATTTTTTTTAATTTTTTTTATTTAATAAAAACTTTTAAAAATTCTGAAGTTATAATTTCCACAAATAGTATGCATTGCATTTCAAATATTTATACTACATTAAACAAGTATATATTAAATTGATACACATACATAAAAGTATTCAAATGAATTTTTTAGCAAAAATTCTTTAGAAAAATCGGTATTAAAACTCAGTGAATATAATTTTATTTCTATTTTTAAATAACACAGTAGATTCACACCGATTAGCCGATGCTTTGAGTGATTTTAAATAAAATTTGAAAATGAACATTCACCCAGCTGTATCAATCACAACATTAATGAAAGGCTAAAGGCAAAAAATAAAAGATTTGGTTCAAAGCATATTATTTAGAAAAAAATAATCACTTTAATGTATAAAATGAGTTCCATACCAAATGAAGACACTATCGATAATACCCTAACATCAAAAAAAAAAAAAATGAAATAAATAACAAACGTGATTTGATGAGTTTTAACACCAATTAATAGAAAAAGTTAATTTGCAAGTGGCAGAAAGGAAATAAATTCTGTAAACGTTAGCAGTCCTCATTGACCTGAAGTAGTGCAATTCATAAACAAAAATCTGGCTTCGAAATTCGGAAGATTAAGGGCAAGATTCGCTACGAAAACTTCATCTTTGCGAACATGAGATGAATAAGAAGTTATAACATGAAATAACTAAATTCAATATGGAAGCTTCAGATGCATCATCAAAATTTGAAATCGGATCTTTTAACATTTATTAAATATTACAATATCATGAAATGCTGAAAAGTGAGAAGAGATAGAAAAAACATGTTTAGGCGTTTTACTTCAACTAGCACTTTCGACAAATTTGCTGATAAAAATGAATCTTTTTCCTTATATCTCTTTCCTTATTACTGATCAAACTAAAAATTTTTAAACTATTAGCACATTGTAGGTTCGAATTACATGCAAGTCGTTTGGAAAAGCAAATAATAATCGAAGTCATTCTAGACTACTGTTATACAAAAAAAAGAAAGAAAGAAAGAATGTAAATGTTACTGTAAAAATAATAAACAGGTTATCGTATATAATAATCGGTAATTATGCATAGCCACCACCGGTGATTGTATAACAACACCGAATTAATAACATTTGCAATAACAAACACATTCCACATACGTCTATTAATGTGTCAGGCTTATTAAAATAACACGAAGCTCAAATTTCTTTCATAAAAAACTTTTCATAAAAAGGTATAACAATAGGGAGCGATAAAAACGTTCAGCATTAATAAAAAACAAGGCTTTACGAATAAAAGATCCAACAAACTTACCCTATATATCTTGATTGAATGGCAATGTCTTTGCAGAAATTAAGACGAAATACATGATCTGGATACCCGATGACATAGAATCACCAACCTATTGCTTTCCCGTCCGACGACGAACTGAAGAAGAGGTTCAAGATTTGACCGCACGTGTTACTGCGCGCATGTGAATTATGATCATTTATGACTCCGTCCATAGAGCGTTCTGAAAACGAAACAAAACATGAAGGTGCTTGAAGAAAGTGCAAAACACAAAGTGGATTTCCAATCAGGATTGCTCTCTCTCTCTCTCTTTTGTTTATTTTTAATATCGAAAGTTATTATTTCTAAATGAATTTGAAACAATGAAAATTCAGATTCGCAATTTTTATCAATTTAAAAGTTTTTTTTAATGGTAAAAGATGACTTGATAAAATTTTTATTTATTAAACTCGGAATTTTATTTATTTAATTCTGAATTTAAGGTTAAGATTTTTGAAGAGTTTAGAATTTAAGTTGAAGTTTTTAGAATAAATATAAGGAAAAGTTTTTAGAAATAGTTCTGTTTTAATCTTACAAGGGAAGGGCACGGTGATGAAATTGGAGATCGGGAAAAGATTTAGTGCAATGATAATATGGAAGGAAGGAATGTAGTTGTTCTCCGTAAGTATGTTCCAGAATCGTCGTTCTTGGCTTTTGCCGGGTTATCAATAATCAAAAGTCACGAATACCACAAAAATCCTGCAAACTGTATCTGAAACCACCAGGGTCAATGGTGGTTGCATTCAGAATGTTCATTCATGAAAATATGAAAACGCAATGACCAGTCTATTTCGAGAAAATGATTCCCAAACTTTTGTAAAACTTATGTATTGATAATTTGACTTCCAATCAGGTGGTTCGAATGGTGTAGTTGTCAAAGCAACATTCTCGGGTGCGGAAGGTGAAGGTTCGAACAGGAAGTTTTTTTCTTTTTTTAAATTTTTATTCAATTAATAATGTACAATTATTTTTAAATAAAGTGTTTTAAATTTTTTTATATCCCAAAATAAATATTTATTATGGAAATACATAGTAATAAAACTAAAATTTTAAAAGAAAAACAAAATTATAGATTCCTTTAAAAGAAAATAAATTGTCTAAATTTGATTAACGTTTTACAGATAGTTTTAATTCATAAACTACTTATTTTTTATAATAGGATAAATGCATATTCATTAAAAACTGAAATTATAATTTAATTTTTAAAGGAAAAATAATTAAAAATGTAACATTAATCGCTATAGATAATTTAAATTTCATGCATCATTTTCAAACTATTAATTTTCACCTTCTTGGATTTTAATAACAATAAATTATGTATTCTAACTCAACGAAGCTGTATTTATATCGAAAATTGAAGGCGGCAGCTGATATGCGTTAAATATGTAAGCAAACGTCTCCAACTGCAGAAATCAAAAGAAATAGTCAAGAGCAGGTGTTCATTTATTGAATGTGTAGGCAGGTGGTTCAAAGCGAATTAAATAAATACACAATTCTTCTTATTCAATCGAACATGACCAAGAAATAAATTCTCGCAAATATAGCATAAAAATTCAACTGTACACCATGAGTGACCATTACCAAATTTTTTGGATTAAAAAATTTAAAAACTTAATGAAATGCATTTGTAAATTTTTAATTGAATAAGAAATATTAAAGAAGAAAAAATAAACTTGGGCCATATTTGAACATTGGCCCTCCGCATACAAGACAGTAATCTAGACAACCATTGGGATGATCCAGAAGGGAGTCAAGTTATCAGTATAAAAGCTTCACCTATAGTTTGAGAATCGTTTTCTCGAAACTGACTGGTTATTGCTTTTTCATAAACATTCTAAATGTATATTGTATTCATCTCAAAATATGTTCAGAATATGTTCGTGTTCTGATTGAAAATTCAGAGTTGGTTTCCTATAGAATTCAAAATAGAATAAAAGCCAGAAGTAGTTTTGAATTTAAATTTGCGTACTATGTAACATTTATTCTACTAATTAGATTACATGTCTTTTTTTTAACATTTATTGTCGTTCAGTTTTTAAATTACATCATTAAGTTAAGCTTCTTTTGTTCTTTTATCTGATAATGAGTTTAATTGATATTATACTTATTGATTAGAATGACAATTTTCACCCTAATTGTTATTACCTTTTAAGATTGTATTCTTTATTGATGGCCTTTTCGGGGGAATAGGTTGGCTTAATTTAGTTTGTTTTAAAGTTAAATCAGATTAAATCATCACTTCAAATCTAAATAAATACTGTTTCAGACTGACCCTAATAATGTTCAGTAGTAATTACATAATGTCGCCATTAATTGACAAATTGAGATGACCTTGTAATTTCAACCCTCTTCTTATGCGGTAGGATTCCAAAGTTCCAATTTTCACGCTATACTCAACGAAGACAATTTGCAGACTTCACGTCCGAACAATAAATAGATCGAACTTGCACCAGGCCGCAGACACGATGGATTGTAAATAAAACTCAGTCTTGAATTTATGATGTTTGCATCCCGAAACCCAGACTTCATCTGTAAGACACAAATACTGTCTTTTTTGCTTTTGTATACTTTGAATGAAAAATCGTCTTTCCTTCCACTTTCTCAATATATACGAAATCTGATTGGCATATCGTTTCTAGCTTAAAGTAAATGCGATTATCTGCTTATAGTATTGAGAAAGTATTGTAATGATCAAAATATTTGAACTGGTAATTTAATGAAATCTCCACTTTTTAAACCTTTCAGATTTCTATAAATACGTATTATAAAATATCTGTCTATCCGTCTGTGAGGCAAATAACCCAAAAAATGCTTTGAACTAGGCTGGTGAAATTTTGTGTACAGCTTAACATCACAGTTTTTGGTTTTTAACAAATTTAAAATAATTTTTTTCACATGTCTGTCTGTCTGTATGTTCAGTTGTTGGAATATGAATTAGCACGATAAATTCAAGATGGCTTAGAGAGATAGATGTACTAAATTTAGTACACAGGTTTAATATCCATATTTTTGAAGGCCTTAAAGCTTTGAGTCTAGTCTTTCGAAGAGTCAAACATCTGTTAAACTCTAGTCTCTAGAGCATATAAAATCTTTAATTTTGGCTCTCTATTCTTCATCTACCAGTGACAAAAGTTGCTTTGAAGAGAATGATTTTAATTTGGCATATGTTCTTTATTCCGAATCAGTATATTTTCATACAATTTTGAGCAAATTCCATTCAGAGGAAGTCTGTCTGTTTAGAGGATCCAATATAAATCTGTAAGATAACGAACTACAAAACGAAAAGAACTAGATGCCTGAAATTCGGTGCATAGATTTAACATAGATAGCATATATGTAGTTTCTAATGGCACTTTAGATGGAGAAGACGCATTCAAAGATTTTAAGCTGAGGGCACATCTCAACTAGGACCAGCAGTAAAACTCAGCTATTCACGCATCACATTCGCTTGCATGATCCTTTTTATAAGGGGGCACATTCACATATTTCACAGATGGAACAGACGAAGAACAACCATGCCCAAACAGGGACTCGAATCCAGGACGCCCAGAGCACTGAAAAGACGCGCTAACCCTTTGCCAGGATGTCTGAACATATGCATTAGGGATACAGATCAAATTTTGAACCAAGCCAAATAAGAAGAGAGGATCGTCTGTATTTTTAGAAACAGGTGAACGCTTTAACTCAAAAACGCAGTGACCTTAATTTACCGAATTTGGTAAGGGATTCTATGACTTCAATTCCGGTTCTGTGTCAAATTTTGGTTTCAATAGGTCGGAGAAAAGCAGGTGAAGTACAAATTCACGTTTATTAGATAGGACGCGAGAAAGTGATTGGGTGATCCTTATTGCTTTTTTAATGTCGCTGCCTTCTAAACTTCTAACTATTAAAAAAAGAGAAACAAAGAACAATTTCACTGCCTTCCCATATCTTTACAATCACTGATTATTTTTTTTGTTTTGAAGACTGTTCATGAAAGATGTGGTATTTTTCAGAATATCCTGTAAAATTATGGATGGTTCTAAAAATTTAATACAATTTTTTTAAATCAATGTCGATTTTTTTGGAAATTATTTTTTATCTGTTTTATTTTTTTCTTTATATGGGATACTTGCTGTTTTATTAAGTTAATTCTCAGAATTCATAAAAATAATTCGTGCCGCTTGGGGGGGGGAAGAGAAATGCAATCAATAGGTAAGGGTTTCTCTTTGAGATGACGTCACAGTCTAACAATATTGTCAACATTTAATCTCTAGAAAACTGTGAGATGGTTTCAGCTTTCTGAAATATGTTTTTTGAGAAATGCATAATTCTTAATGGAATGTTTCCATATTAATGAATGCTTTGAAATTGAGTTCTAATCAGAAGCTCAAATTATACAAGAATTTTTCGACAGCTGTTAGGAAATTACTTTATTGCTGAAAGTCGCGAGTGAATGACTGCTCTATACTAACTGAAGTGATTCAAGTCTGGAGGTGCAAGTTCTCAGAAGGATCAAACAAGGGCCCTTTAAATCAAGCTTTGTCAACAATAAAGACGGTACGAAGCATAATATGCATAAAGCAATTATTTGAATAAGGGCTAAAGAAAAACAAGTTTTATTTTAACAAAGACTTTCTCAAAGAGTGCGTACAACGCACAACTGAATGAGAGCCAAACAGAAGAAAAACTCGGTTTCATATGCATGCAATTAGGAAATAAGTTGAGAGGCTCAAATTTTGCATGGCTCAAGAATTCTTGAATTAGATTTTAACTTAACTAGAAATGGTCGTTAAGTATTATTGGTCTTTTGTTATCGAAGTATCTGCAATGGGTAAGTAATAATTTTGCTGATACTAATTTCCATAAACTTAATATTAATTTATTTCAGGATTAATACGAGTACTCTTTACTTTATGATAACTTTATTTGTCTTTTATTAAGGTGTTTATTTAAGATTAAAAAATTATGGGTCTTAAAAACTCGAAATTTTATCAACGAGTTAAAAAATATTTTCTAAAATGTAAGAATTTCCAATCGGATTTTGAATTTAATGATGTTAATTAAAATACTGAATTTGGTGATATATCGAAAGGTTTGAAGCCATACTACAATTTTAAGTAAGCAATCTTCCATGAAAAATGTTTTCATCGCTATAGTATTGCAAAATTTTAAACTGAAAAGAATTTTTTGAATAAACCTCTTTTTGTTTTTTAATATTCTGTTTAAAATGAGTTAAAATCACAACGGTAGATATGAAACTTCCAGTCTATTGTCGGTTGGAAGAGTCCCTTTAAAAGTGAATTTTCGAACCATTATTAAAATTTTAATTCCAAAATTTCAAATAAAATTTTGCTGTAAAATTGAGTTTCTGATGGTTCTTAATCTGGATTGTTCAAATTTTCCTCATTCAAAATGTGAGGGTTTTCATTTAACTGTAAATACAAATTATCAGTAGAATCGACCCCTACATATGTTTTTAATTCATTGGGTCTAGACTCCTTCAAAACTTTCAATCAGAACCGCTGACAATTCTAAGGTACCTTCAACTGCCCTAAATTCTTTAATAATTTGGATCAACCATGTTTATAGGCTGCCATGCTGTATGTAAAATGCATCATGTCATAATCAGAATGAAAGAATTTGATAATGTAAACGACAAATCGATCGATCTATAGGTATCAAATTTGGAACTCAATCACTTGGTTTAATATGCCCATTATGAAAGGATTTCTCAAAATTTTAGAATTCAATGAAAAACAGTTATATTATACCCTACCCTTCGTTTCTAGGGATGAATGTCCTTTCATGTAAAATAATTATATAAATAATTAAATTTTAACTTTTGTATAAAACAGTTAATATGCATAAAAATGAAATTATAATTGTAAACTAATTAATATCCATCAAAGGAGCGCTTATTTTTTCTTATTTCAAAATGATTTGTATTTTTTTTTAAAAAATTAATAAATTGAAGGGAAATTCAAGTGGATATCATTCAAAAAGTAGAATTGCAAGTAGTAGTAGATGGTGTAAATGCATCCTGAATAATTTCCACCAAAGTCTGTTTGAAAAAGTAACATTTCTATTTCTCGGACTGAAAGGCTCATCCGAAAAATTAATACTATTTCTTTTGGATTAAATTATATGTGTACAGAATTTAAATTCTGTCTTGTATAGGAAATGTGAAATGCATGTAGTCTCAAGGTCTCTAATATAAAGTTCTATCAAGCATTCATAGGGTATCATATTCTAAAAATAAAAATTTTAATTAATCTTTTTACCATGTAGTTTTGCTATGTAATTAAGTGTAAATGTTTCATAACCCCAAATGAACCGACCAAATTTTGAATTTGCTACGATGTTTTGGATTAAACTTTGAATCTTTAATTTCTGTCATCAATTCGAATTAAAATTGATTTTTAAATAGCATTTATTTCAGGATTCTGACATTATGAGCTCCGTATATTCGTGTCCATTACATTTGACATTAAACGTATTTTTAATAATGCGAGAATCCTATTATTAAAATTCACAAATTCTCTCATAGTTTTTGCTGTAAATTTTTTCTAGTCTTTAATTTTAACTTTCAGGTTTAAGCTATTTTTAATAATATAATATCCTATTTTTGCTTTATTTTGATCATGAATTACATTTTTGGATTTTAAATTGTTTTGCGATTTTTCTCGGTTAACGTCGTTCCTTTTAATTAGCTTTCTATATTTGTGATCCAACATTTTTTAGTTTATTTTTGAATGAATTATTTTTTATGCAGCTTCATTGAGTGATGTGAAAAAATTGATACATTATCCCAAATTTATTTTGTCGATTTGATAATGGTCTTCATATAGATAGTTTCAATTGCGCGTATTAAAAATAAGTACTATCGATTTCTAATTTAAATTCAATAAATTACGAGTAAATCCGATTTTTTACGATAAATCATAATTAAACGAGAAGGACAATATCGGTGCCCAGAAATCTAATAGTTTTTCTTTTATTGAACCCTCCGTCAATCACGATATCCGATTTGCATAAATTTTGTGTTCAATATCTATACATAAAACGCATTATATGCGAAATTTTATAAAACAAATGCAAAAAATAGTATCAGAATTATAAAAAAAAATAATCAAATGTCTGCTTAGATGAAAGAGGATATAAAAGATCTACAAGTTGCATAGTGATTATTTAACACTTTCGCAACCATGATTCATGCCTGATGTGATTCATCACTAAAAAATGGCTTACTTCTTTACTATCTTTTTAATTGTATCAAAGATATCTTACAGTTGTGAATTAAAAATGATTCATAGTTGAACAACGTTATTAAGATAAGCTAAGAATGGGCGTGACCTTCTCGCATCCAATTCAACCTTGAATGAAACTCTTGCGTTGATGTGAATATATGTGGGGCACGACAGGTAGCTTATTAAAGACGGGATTGAGTGCAATGATGCGTTTTAGGAACTATTCAAAATTTATTAAATTAAAAATAATTAGCATTCTTAAGCTGTTTAAATTGTTAAGATACTTTAGGACCTTTCATGTAGGAAAAACACACCTTAAGAAAATATCTCATGCTATATATATGGATAGAGAATGCAAACCATTTCTTATTTTCTCAGCTATAAATAATTTTGATTTTGTTCATAAATTATCCTGAATTTTCCTTTAAACCAAATATACTTTCACTGATATAACTGAAAACATTGCATTTTTATATTAGCATTAATGCTCCAGTTAAATGAAATTTCAAAGCTTCCAATTATAGCATTGACTTCTAAGAGTTAAAATATTTTTTTCAGTTTGTTTAAAATCCTTTACTTGAATCTCTAGTTTATAAATGGTCTTCTCTAAAAGTATTCGAACTTTAATTCAATACATGATTTTTTGCATCTTGGACTTGGTAAAGCCATCGTCTTTGTTACCAGTTCATTTCCTTTCAATATTGAAATAACTTATTTTCTGTTGTATTTGATTCTTGTAAGAACTTGAATTAATTTTCAGATCTCATTTTTTTTTCAGACTTTTCTCATCAGACTTGGAGAATGCACTCATCCACTTACGGAAGTTTGGTATTAAAAGATGGAAGCCATTGAAGTTAAGGGATGTAAAAGAAAGTCGTATGGAGCAAGACGGGTAAGTTCTTCAAACTTCAGAAATCAAATCGCATGCATGTTTTCATGTATCTCTTTAGAAAATACAATTTAGACTCGGTTCATGAATTAGATATTAAAACACTTAAATAGAAGAAAATTGATTGAAAATTTAAGATTATTAGACATATCTGAATGCATGTGAAGATACTTGAAAGCTTATACTTTTGGCTCAAATGTGAGTTTTTTTCCCACATTAACGCTCAACGCTATTCAGCATTTCTCTTGCAAGTAATACGGCTTAATATGTATATATAATGATATCGCTTAGTTTATAACCTAATATCCTATTTTTTAATAATTTAGTCCATGCTAAATTTAACATCTTCCTCATTTCCTGAAGCAAAGCAGTTTATTTCCAAGAGACGCTCCAAAATGTTTGATCATCACAGTTCTCAAGTTTCAAGCGCATAAGAATTTGACCTCTAAAGGATTCTTTCCAATAGTACCCAAGAGTCTCTTTTAAAAATTCATACGTGTCAAAGAAATCCTTAAAATATTTTGGTGAAAATCGATTTTCTTTTGTCATCAAATTACATCTGAATTGCTGTTGTATTCTAGTGAAGAGCGCTTCTCCTTTTTTGTCTCTGCGTAAATCATGTGCTCCTGAGGGAAAATGTCTGTTCGTCAACATATCTTCAAAATCGTTTTATATAAATAAAAAAAATCGCAAATACACCAATTATTTGCACGCCATTTATGGAATTCGAATTTTAAATAATTCCAAATTAAGATTAAAAAGTAATTTAATTCAATATTTTTGTGTAACGGATTGAATAAAAACTGATATTAAAAACTGAATAAAATACATATGTTAACATAACATTTGAAGCTTTTTTTAAACCCATGCAATTTGAAAATCAATTTTTAATAGCTGAAAATAGAAACTTTATTAGAGTAATTTCTTCATTTTGATTATATTTTTTAGAAAGTTCAAGCAACATTCTCCTAAAAATTGATGTTCATTCATTCTTCTATGTATTTGGTCAAAATTTTATTAATGATAACCTCGCTTTGTTCAACTAAATTAGCACACACCTGTGTGTATATAAATATATATAATATATTCAAAGCTTAAAATTATGATAAAAGTAGAATAATAGTTGTACTATAACAAACTAAATTCACTCAAATAAAATTTATAAGAGAAATTAGAATTTTATAAAATTTTGTTCTAAAATTAGATTTAAAGTTTTTTAAATTTTTGAATGGGAGCAATTTGTTTATGCTTTTTTACTTGGCAAGCGCTTAAAAACTGGTTAAATTCCAATCACCGCAAGTAAAATTTTAAGTGGATTTGAAATTTGAATGCAGTCAGCAATCTTGTGTTCTGTTGGATTTCAGTCCCTGCTTCAATTTTTTTTGAAAAACCAATCTTAATGTTGATTAATTACAACAGCGGCATTGGCACTCGTTACTGTATTTATAAGTTGTGACGAAATATAAATTTCTAATAAATTTAATACATGTGCTAATTTCCACTCTTGCCTTCCAAATCATTAATGAGGACTTTTCTTTACAGCTTCCGTTTTCTCGAATACTATTTTCTATGATAACCCGTTCATATCCAGCTGTCAAGTCACTCTCAAGTAATTTCAAGTTGCCTTGTTTCATCATCCATTGTCATGGTATATTTCCAAGCCGATGATTCGTGTAATGAAGACATCAAAGGAATGGTGAAAAAGAAAATGGCAATCGGGACGCTTTCTTCAGCATATCAGTTAAGTTTGAACTTCACAGCATATATTAAAATCTGGTAAATTTAGAATAGTGCTTCTCGGAACTGGCTGTAAGATATTTAGCAATAAATCTTTCCTATTCGTTCAGACTGTCTTGTGATACGATTTTAACGCATTTTAAATTTTTTGATTAGTTAAAATCTGAATACATGCAATGCGAAAAATTAAAAAATGGTAAAAAATAAACAAATTACAAAATAAAACGATTTCGTCCAAAAACTATTTCTCTGTCGTTGGAAACACGATATTATGTAATTGATGAGTAACTGAATCTCTTTAGTAGATTTTTCAAAATAAATTTAAATTCTTAAATAACTTCATTTCCAGTTCTTATAAAAGTCCCAAATAGGATGCCATCTAATTAGGATACTAAATTCATACAGAAAAGCAATTAATTACCATTTATTAATCAAAGCTGTATCTTTATTAATTTCATTTTTTTTCATGGATATGCGTGAATCACTTAAATGCAATTTTTTGAGGGATGCAGTATATTGCATCCTCATAAAAATTGAGTAGTAGAATTTAAAAAAATTTAGAGGGCGAGGTTTTTAAAACATTCAAAAAATTACTGTTAGATAAGAATAAGCATTAAATGTGAAATGGTTTCAAATTCATCATAAAATCTGACGTACGAAAAAAATTATCAAAATTACATAAATTTGAATAATCGGAATTAAACTATAAACCAGCAAATAATTAAATATAAGTTGAGGTAAAAAAAATTTCCTGTCTAAAATATTCTGTGTTTGTCAATTCAATATAAAACGAGACTTTGAATATTTAATTTTACTAGCTATTTTATTTAGCATTAAATTATACGTACATAGTAATGTGTTCACCTTTCTTACGCGTAGCGTCGAGAAATTAATATTTAAATACGTAAAGTTCTATATCCCTTAGTCAGAATTTCTCACCTTTCGGCATCACTAAATATTTTTAATCCCAGTTAAAGGTATATCTTTGAATAATTACTATTCAACCTTCATTATTCATTAAAAAGTTTCTGCTGAAATTACTTTGTTGATCTTGTTACTCAAAATCTTCAAGCAATTAATGGGTGTGAAATCGCTTTCAATTTCCCACGAGTTTTACTTTATTCGATATGACGTCAAATGAGTTTAATTTCAATTCTTTGAAGCCAAAAATTAAAGGAAATGCATATTTTCCCTGTCTTGTATCTGTGATATCCAATTTAATCTTTGAATTTCCAATTCCCGAAAATTTAGAATTATGTAGCTTGATAATGCAATCGTCCTAATGACAAGTATTTTCTCAGATTTCATATAGTGCTATAAACCATTGCTAACTGTTGAGTTTTGAAAATAAATTCCTTTCAATACTAGCCGATTTCTGGACTTTGTACTAACTCATTAAAACTTTTTTGGGCACATTTCACGTCCTGCGCTATGTCCTATCTTCTGATTTCAATTCTACTTGACAAACCTTCTCGATTTATTCAGTAGTCTATCAAGATATACGATTATATAATTCCATATTTGTTATGATTAGACGTTTCATCGTAGAAATTTGCGCGATCAAATTCTAGAAAATAATATACCTTAATAATATTGGAAGACAATATTTCACGAGTAGGATTTGATAACTTTTCTCCAGACATAAAAACTGATAAATTATCTTCGTGTTTTAAAGTAAAGCAGGGACATAAATTTTACAATTGGATCCCTTTTCATGTAAAAAATTTGTCTATTGTACGAATGCTGATCTTTAGTTTAGCTTGTAATTTATTACTGAAATGTTAATACTGAAATTTATTGGATTTTAGAATATCAAAATATTTCCTCATATCGGGGAAAAAATTTACATATAGGAGAATCATCATTCCCCTTTCCCCCGTTAAAAATATCTTGCATTAAATCGAAATGTACAGCAACAGATACAACATTCATTAAAACTAATATTTAACCTTTTGTTAGGAACCAAGAGTTGTAACTTCTAACGATTATTTGAATCTTGAAACAAGGAAAGAAGCTTATCATTTAGGATTTTGTGGAAAACATAGAGATAGAATAATTGATTGTCTGCTGTTTGAATTTTTAATCATTAGTACTCAAAAAATAATTAGATGCAAAATTCATCTAATAAAAATATTTCTTTATTGCTATGAAAGATACATTTACATAATTCTTTTAAGTCGAATGTCTTTGAAAAACTAATCTACATCCCTTAACCATTAACTAGGCGTTTTTAACAATTCAGTTTGAAAAATAAATAAAACGTTCAAATGACGCACAATCTTGAATGGTGAGTCAGAGGCGCCATCGGAGTGTAAAGGGTTAATTATCCATACATGTCTTGGAAGGATTACCAGGATGATTAAAGGAGGGGTGAGATTTTGGAAGGCTTACAAAGGAATTTTTGAGGGATATTTTTTATAAAATGAGTGAACATTTTTCATAAGTAATTTACTCGCATGTCGTTTAAGAAATTTAAATTGTTACGAATTCTTTATCTTTTCTGAAAAATTCATTATGTATAGCCATACTAAATAAGGAGTGAACGTTTTGGGTCTTCTGGAACATGCAGATGAGTCTCATTTTGTTTCATATGGACAGTTGAAACAAAATTTATCTACCCTTAAAACGAACAAAAATTTGTTACATAAAAATAGAATGGTACCGTAGAAATCAGTATTGAAGAGATCGCATTGTGTGCAGACTTTCTCCCTGTATTTTTTTCTATGAATGCAATTTTATTCCGTTCGAGAATCAAAGAAAAGTAGGTTGACACCCACGTTAAAATCATGCTACCTTTTTGGGTTGTATATTGCACTGAGTTGTGGAAGGATGTGAAAATTCGGTCCTGGATTACAACGCGTGGATTAAAAATTATACAATTTATTGATCAAGAACAGAGACAGGAGTTTTTATAACGAATGGCGCTGGTTATTCACAGAGGGTTCGGAGTGGATATTGTTCTGGATTGGAAATAGCTATGGGTTAGTTCGCTGTTAAAATTATGGTCCATTTTAGTGTAAGAAAAGTAATAAAGATTAATATGTCTAGTATTGCTATTGGTAGTGTGTGAGCCGATGTCCTGTGGGTAACGCGTTAGAACTGTGTGGGTCATGGTGGAGTGGATAATGCATGTGGAAGTACAGGTGTCATAATGGAGTTGGTAATAAGTATTGCATTGAAACTGTGTATCAGGGTAGTGAGTGATGTTAGAAAGATTGGATTCGTAGTTGAATGGGTGATATGTCTAGCATTGGAATTATGGTGACCGCTGTTGAGCGTATAATTGTGTTGGAATTTGGTGGTTTGTGGAGGAGTGGGTAATGAATTCAAGCGGTGTTGAAATTGTGTAGGTAGCGGTTTAGTGGGAAATGTATGTATGTTGGAATGGTGGAGGTAGTGGCGGTGTGGGTAATGTATGTATGTTGGAGGTAGTGGCTATGTGGGTGTTGTATGTATTTTGGAATGGTGGAGGTAGCTGTGGTGTGGGTAATGTATGTATGTTGGAATTGTGGAAGTGGCGGCGGTGTGGGTAATGTATGTATGCATGTTGGAATGGTGGAGGTGGCTTCTGCGTGAGTAATGTATGAACGTGGGAATTGAGGAGGTGGCTTCTGCGTGGGTAATGCATGTATGTTGGAATTGTGGCAGTAGTGTGGGTAATGTATGTTGGAATTTTGGAGGTGGTGTATGTAATATATGTTGGAATTTTGGAGGTGGTGTGGGTAATATATGCATGTTGGAATTGTGGTGGTGTGGGTAATGTATGCATGTTGTAATTGTGGAGGTGGTAGCGGGGGGAAATGTATGTATGCATGCTGGAAGAATGTTTGAAGAATGATTTTGAAAGAAATACGTTTATGGTCAATTTCTATAGACTCTTATAAATCAAAGCATTTTTGTTGTAGCCCCTGGTTAGAACTTTTCTTCCTTTTTGCAGAATAATACATTTTTTATCTCCTATAGAACTCTAGATGGAATTTTCATTGGTTTACCGAATAGGAAAATTTGGATCGTATAAAAAAAGCTAGCTGAATTTCTTAATGTTATACTACTACGCTAAAATTTGAAATTAGGTAAATATTTAATTCTTTTATAAATGAATTAGATATTAATAAAAGTATGGGTAAAAATAAATTCATTAAGTTGTTCATTTAACAATACCTCCGTGATGGTTTCGAAAATGAAAGGTACCTGAAAAAATAACGTCTAAATATGTTTTTATTAAAAAACACAGCAGGAACTTGAAAGTTTTATAATTGTTAAAATACTAAATAGAATTCATATTATAGAAGGTCGGAGAATCTCGTATTTAATATAAACAAGGATTTTAGAGTTGTGTTCAGTAAACAGTATTTAAATAACATTCATTTAATATCTTTATTTTCTACTTTAGATGGCTTGTCTTAAGCATTTTATTCCAATCTTAGATTAAAATCTTATAGTTTCATGGATTTATATAGAACTTTGGGATCTTACTTTTTGTCTTCCTGTCTAATTTCAGAACATAGAACAATTTTGTTCCCGGAAATCTTCAGTATTGGAATGTTCGTTAACTGATATATCAAGCCCAGTAACTGAAAGGAAATGCAGTCACTTGAAATGTTTTGAATTATTAAAAAATACCCACCCCACCCCCCTTCCCTTCTGAATACTCTCTATTTTAAAACCTTTCCTTAATATAATATTGATAATTTCTGAGCAGCATAGAAAACATAGCTATAAAGTATCTCTAGATACTGCAGTGAACTCAACTGTTTATAACTCCAGAAACAATTCTAACCAAATGGTTATCAATTTGTTCTATTAACGGTTACCTATTTATTTATTAACATAGAAGGTATTTATCTCTTATCTTATCCATGCTTTTGAAATCTGAAATTTCAATATTTCCTTCATGAAATTTTTTATTAAGCGTTTTCTCAAAATTATCTTAAACACCTTAAATTTTTGACCCAATCTCTTTTTATAGCCTCGAAATATAGCTCAACTACGACTTTGGGCGTTTATCCCACTTTCTGAATTTTTTAATTTCTAATCCTTCTATTAGGATGCATTATGAGGCATTCTGTTTTTCAATTCGACACAATTTCGATTATCGATAAGTCATAAAAGAACCAAGTATTTATTAACTTATAATAAATAAAAATAGTTATTGTACCGAGAATGATCTAGCACATTCAGATTGAATTAATTTTATTTAGGGTGGATTTGCCGCGTGTATCTAAATCGTGGATAGAAATTACAATGGCTACATTATCCGAGTATGTGATCAAATATTGGATTCGTTTTAATGAATTAATCTAATCTGATAAAATTGAAGACAGGGTGAATATCCTTGAAGTGTAGATACAAAGGATTTAGCATTTGAGATTATTTAAAATTTCGAAATAATTAGTTGCAAAGTGGCATTTCGAAAAATTAATGGCAATTATTCAAATTTCGAATAAATTAGTGGCAAAATGGATATAAAGCTTTTAATTAAAATTAAATGTTTCAATTTTCGTTAAGGAAATGATCAGCCCCTAAAGCAGCTACAAGAACTGGAAATGAAACCATAAAACAATTCCTAGTAATTCAATTTTTAAATCAAATCCAATTAAAAAAAATTCCTTTGATTTATTTAGCTGTTAATCTACGTAAAATGTTGAATTTTCAGCTGCAAGGAAATAGTTCGAGAACGAAATCCTTTTATTTTATAATTTGTTCATTCTTTCCACTTTTTAGTTTTTCAGAATTGCATTTTATTCTAATTTTAACAAATCGAAATTTTTTCAAATGCATTAGAATCGTATCCTGACATTGTTTGAATGAATAATTAAAATTTATTTCCTGATGTCACAGCTAGTTTTTTCAAGGGTTCAAGAATCGAATACTCTGACTTGTGAAATCTGCGACTAAGGCATCCTGTGTAGCCCTGTGAAAGTCTCAAGCCATTGTGGATAAATAAGTTCAAAAAAATCAACATGCCATGAATCCATTTCAAACTTTAAAGCAAATGAAAATCTAAAGGGATCTTCAGAAAGAAACGTATTTCATCAAAACAGACCCTTCATCTTGATTTATAACTCTTAAAAAGTGTTCTATCAAATAATGACATTTCGAGATATTCAGATGATAGTTGATCTATGGCACTATCTAAAAAATACTCGACTCAAGAAATCTGTTGTTGCTTCTGGCACTTGTAGACCAGTTCGTTGACAAAAAAAGGAAATCATTGAAAATCTTACAGAAAATGAATTACGAGTAAAAATAAACCGATAAATGTAGAGGTTCTGAATAGTTTACTGATTTATGTATTTCGATTTTAAAATCTACAAATCTTTACTTTTAATCTACTTTGATCTTTTCTGTTCGAAATTCGAGCAGAATTTGGATTCAATAACAGCAGGGAAAAGTACTTGTTTGGAAATGAGCTATGAAGAATATTCAATTTCTAAATAACATTCGGTAAAATGGAACAATTCGAGTTCAGATACACGTTAAAATCTTGAATCATTGATCTCAAAATGTATGATAGGAATTAAAATCTAAACAGTTCAAAAACTTTAAATAAACTTTATCTTGGATTTAATTTTGAATTAGCTTTTCTTTATATATTTCCTTACGGCTAAGACTTAAAATGAACTTCTATTTTTGAAGCAGCTGCAATATCAATTTTCGACTCTATTAATATTTTCAGTGTTTGATATTGCCTTTCATTTTTTGAATCGACCTGCCAAGGCACCTCATTTTATGAAACCTGAAATTGATTAGCTTTTCAAGATTTGAATGGTTAATATCTGATTATATATACATTTCATTCAATCACTGGGAAAAAGAAAGTACCCAGAAATATACAAAGTCATAAATCTTACTGGTTTATAGAAACAAACAAGCTTCAATTGTTCGGAATTGAAGCTAATAACATTTTTTTCGTATATTTGCATAATTATGGAATAAATTATCCTTGGTTTAACCTTTCCATTGAACGTTTCTTCAGAATACGGCAAGCAAAGAAAAATAGGTAGCCCATCTCTGCATTTATACTCGTCAAATATAATGTCGATGAACCGAGAGGTATGAATTCATCAACATTTGCTGATTATTATGAAGCAGAGAAATGATTCATTCTTGGCTTCTGATTTCTTCAATTCAGACACTAGTTTGAGTTCCAGACCAATCTTATATCGAGGCCAGAATTACAAGAAGTGCAGAAAATGTATTCTCTGGAATGGAAGAAAAAAACTTCCCAAGTTCATGGACTGGTAAGTCGAAATTCTTTAGCGCCAAAATAAAATGTGAAGCTGGAAATGCATATATTTGTCATTTTCAAAAATTGTGTATTCCTAATGTATTAATCGCATACATTGTTTTTTCACTTTTGCACCAAATTTAATATAAATGGTGTTCACGAAGATCCTAGATGAAGCTTAGTATAAATGCTTGATCATTAAATAAGTTTATTATGATTTTAAATCTGACAGTTTCAATTATATATCTATATACAACAGAAAAAGTTTTCTGAGGAAAGAATTTTTCTAATATAGTTATTGGTATTGATACTGATGCTTTGAATTTGTTTTTTGATAGATTTGTATATAGTATACATCGACAAATCACGATTCTTGCTAGCATTATTGTCTTTTTTCTCATTAAACACAAATGCATTCTTTTTGAGTTGCATTAATTCATGTTTTCTTTTCAGATATTACTCTAGAAAGTTTTGTTAGAAGATCAAGCGGTCTCAACATTGCTGAGCAATTATCTTTAATCAACATGAAGATCTTGGAGTCCAGGGGCAAGCATACAATGCATATGGAGTAGCATCCAGCTGACAGCTTGGGAGCTTATAAATTGACTCTTTCAAAATCCATGAAATTGTTTTACTATCAATTATTAACGAGGTTTGGGAGTATAGTGAATATTATTTAGTATTCTTTTAAGTTAATTGCAGTAATTGTAAAAAATCTTAATTTACACTGCCCTTTTCTGAAACTTTGTTTACAAGGAGAAATTTCAGTTTTCTAAATTCAAAAAGAAAAATCGAGTTAAAATATGTGACTACGACCGTTGCCGATGTTTATCACGAAATTGAAGCAAACTTCCTGTTTTCATACTATTTTTAAAAAAATAATAATGAGCTTCAAACCTGCAAAAACTAGTATTGAATAATTTTTTTCCTGCTCTGATATGGTACTTTAGAGTATTTTATTTTTTATACTATTATGTGATTGAACTGAAATACAAAATGATTGTTGAGCGCTTAAATTAATAACTACTTTTAAAATCTGTTGATCAAAAAATTTTGGCCAAAATACCAACGTCTAAAACATATTTTGAATCAGAGTTTGATGGAACTAATTTTATTGTTGAAAAAATTCTGAACTCGATGAACAGAGCATAAGCACTTCCTTCTCCATCGCTACCAAATGAATTAAATTCTTCTCCACCTAATCTGCATTTGAATGTAATACTAATATACGAGCACTAAGAATCAGTCAAAATGTCATAATTGCTATGACTCGAATTACTTCTAATTTTATTTCTTCTAATTTTTTAAATCTAAAAAATTGATTATCATAATTTATGTAAGTTTTGTTTATATTTTTAAAACTTCTGTAAAAAGATCTACGGCCAGAATGACTGTCATATGTTTCAATGAAACTTTTAATACTTTCATTTACTTTATCCATTGTTGTATATTGTTGACCGTATGCTACTATCACTTAAAACTGTAATAAAGCAATCTTATTCTGATAATTTTGTGAATGCATAATGTACAGTTTTCATGTTATGTTGATATTTTATAAATTCAATAATTTACTTTAAATTCTCATATAATTAAGAATTTTGTTTTAAATTTTATTCAACTTCAGATTTGATTTGTAAAACTGAAATTGTAGAATATCAAAAATCTCGATTTCTACAGCATCACTTTGTGAAGAATGTGTAAATCATGTAAAGAAACCATTCCCTTCACTTGTATAAAAGTTGAGAGAGTAATTTAATCTATTTTAATTTTAAAAATTATTCTCTAGACTTCCATATTTTAAGTCAAAGTTACCTAAACTAGAAGCTATTTATTTACTTTTAATATTATTTACTTATTGAATAGTGTATCATATCACATAAAACTGAATTTCTTAAAAATTAAGGATTTAAAATATAATTTGTTGATAATGTTTGAAATTATCTTTGACTGAAGTGATGATGAAAATTATTGATACTTCGCACATTTTATAGATATGAAGAAAATTGTACGAAGAAATGTTGTAAGTTTAATTATGTTTAAAAGACTGAGATAAAAAGGAATGAAAGTTTGTAAAAACGGGGAAAACTCCGAAAACGAATCATTTTTATAGCATCCTTTGTGTTGTCATAAAAATTTCTCTAACTTGTATAAAAGCTGTAGAGAAAAACGTTTAGAAACTGATGTTGAAAGCAACACCAGGAAAATGTTTACTTTAAATAGAAAGGAATAAGATAGAAAATTGTTTCAAAATATAAGTTGTGATTTTCTTCCTTTTAAATGTAATTTTGTTGCAAATAATTAGTCATTCAAAGGTTTAAGATATTTGACTGGAAAAACCCCTACCTTAATGATGTGTTTGCATTAAATTGTATATTTTAGAGGGTAAATATTTTTGTTTGTTATTGGTTATCCAGTTCATATAGAATGCTCAAATCTCAAACCATATCTAAATTTAGATAGTTAAATTATAAACTAACAATAAAATTTAAATATCTGGATTTGAAATGAAAATTTCATTTATTTCTAAATAGGTATTCTAATAATGCAAAAAATCCTGAAATCGAGCTTCTATTTCTACCATAAATGGATAGTTTACCACATTAATAAATTAACGTATTGCTTTAGGGTCCAAATCTAAGCCTAATTTTTAAAATCATGTATACAATTCCATGAAATTTAAGAATGTAATGTATAAGTAAGGGTTTTAAGAACTTTAATTTTTCATTGAAGGATGACTGATGGCTGTGCTAGCCAGTCGATCAGGAATCCCTCCAATTAAACAAAAGCATTTTATCGTCATGCCTGATCAGCATGGTGATTATTATGCTTTGAAAGAATCTTTAGATTTTTAAAAAACTGCTGTTGAGAAAATTATAATTATAATTGCACTTATTTTTTTGTAAAATAAATTATAAAATAATCTGAATACCACTAAGTAGTTTTTATTTTATGGGTCCTGAATTAATGGATTTGGCCTACTGGCATGAATGCAGTAAATGATAAAAACCCAAATTGTATCAAATTCAATTAATTTAAAATCTATTTTAATATTTTATCTATTAATTTATTATGGTACATATAAATTTTAATAGTACCTTTGATTTGTTTTTGATTGAAATAAATTTTTAGTCCATAATTTTTAATTACTTATAATAATAAATCAATGTCTGTTTTTCACATGGCACTTCGCATGAAAAGTCATGTTTTAACGAATTTAAAGGAGAATGAAATGTGGAAAATGAATCTATCGTTGTCAGTCATAAACCCACCCACCCCCAGGATGTCTCTATACATAAACATTCCAATAGTACGAACCTTACATACCATGTATGTTAAAATAGCATTCTGCATTATATTTAAATGTTGTAAATCATAAAAAATTATAAAATAAATTGCAAAACTCTCAAGAACAAATTGTTTTTTTTTAAATATTTGCTAAAAATATCTTCGGAACCTTTTCTTTAAAATTCATAATATTATGATTTTAAAAAATCGATTCATCGAAATCATTAAGAACTGCTAATGTCCGTTTTCCCCTGTCTTTAAACAGACTTTTGATTTTTCGAATGTATTTTCTACCAGTTTTATCTTTGTGTGTAATCCTTATTTAACATGAATGTATTTAATATGCAAGCAATGTCATTTTTCTGCATATCTTCTGCATTGTTATAATGTAACTTGGTGTTTGAATGCATAAGTTTAGTATTGATGTTACACTTATTTCTTTACGATTTGAAAAATTATAACCTTGTTTCTGAATTTGTATTTACAATTTTTGTAAATAAAGTTTTTTTGTTTTAAGCTTTGTAATTCTTTAAACCTCAACATTTCTTACTTGCCTTTTAAATTTAGATAGCAAGTTACTCATATTCAAAATGTAGAATCACCAAGTTAATAATAGATACGAGTTAGACATTATTTTATTATTGAAGTTGCGTTTAAAATGGCTGCGTGAAGTAAAAACATTTAATTTAAAATGAATTTTAGAACTTTCTAAAAGGAAATACAGCAGTTTTTTTCATAAAAAATATCCTTAATTGGATTGTTAGCTTTCACATTTTTTACGTTATTTAATTCACAAATAAATTTTTTAAATTTATTTGGCCTTTTATTGATTTTTAAATATCCCCTAAATCAGTTCATACTCTGTTTTATAGTAAATCGTTCTTAATTTTCTTTGTTTAACAACATAGAGATGAGTTCTAATTTTAAAAATGTATTCTATTAAATAAGCCTAATTACAGTATTTAGCTGTTGTTAAAACAGCATAATTCAATACAATTTGAAATTTTGTGAATAATTACTCTCAAATTGATTTTTCAGTTATTTATTGCAATGCGGATAGGGTATTGAATCAGTATTGGTACTTAAATGGAATTTTTAATTATACACCAAGTTTGAAAATAAATAACATACTCAGAGATTGCCTATGTAAAAAGTATTTACTATCACTGCTTATATTTTAAACATTAAAAATTTTTTGTGAGTTGTCCCATGTTGCTGTGTTAGCATATTGTGACATCTTAAAATTGCGTTTATTATTGATAATATGCAAGTTTTAAAGAAAAAAAATACTGACAGAAAATTTAATATAATTTAATCAGCTTCAAATTGTACTACAAATCATCTAAATTTAATAGATAGTTTCAGGACTGATTACTTTTGCATGCGAAAGAATCCTTTATATACCTAACGCTATAGGTTTAAACAAGAATACCATTACTCTTCAAACGGGAAAGGATTGAACAGATTGATAATGTTAAACCACTTTACCGTTGAAGAAATGCGCAATAATGTGAATAGAAAATGCTTTTCCACCTACTTTTAAATGTATTTCATATAGAAAGCGTGAAATATTTTACCCATTTTTTTTGTTTTGAATATGTTTCTCCTTACC
>JAOUZG010040434.1:0-12264 GCA_026289955.1 Argiope argentata | reverse complement strand
CATCTGGAAAATATTTCAAATGGGTACCTATACTATTGTTCAATCAATATAAAATATCTAAGGATTTTTATACTTTTTTATGTATGTTCCAATCATAGAATAAAAAATACAAATTAATCTTAAGAGTATTTTCTGTATTTATAAATTGGCTGTTATTCTACATGTTATTATTCAGAAAATGATGTAAAAATATGTTTCAAAAATATTTCTGAATTATTTGCCCTGAAAGCTTTTAACTATTTCTATTATTATCCTGTACAATTTAACACTGCATGTTATAATAAAATATAGACAATATAGCAATTTAGAGAAATAAAACATAGATATACGTTTACAAGTTTCAGAGAATAATGCAAATGGCTTAAATCAGATAGGAAGCAAACGTAATTCCAGAGCTCGAAACGCAAGGGCATCCATTAACACAGCAGGTATTGAGTGGTTCTCTTAGTGTTATCTATGGTGAGTGGAATAATTTCCTGTGCATTTATTTTTGGCTTCTTTGTTAGGTATTTTTTAGAAGTGATCATTGAACATATTTAATCGTTATATTGATATCAATGATTCTTAATTAGTACATATGTTACCTAACATTAAGAAATATTATAAATAGGTTTATTTCAAATTCTTTGTTATAATATTAATTGGTTCATATCGACATAATTATAAAGGCACATGATATGAGGATAAATGAGATGCATACTTGTAGAGAGCCAAGAAGCACATTATGTGGCATAATATTGTACAATATTGTGCGATATTATATGATATTAAACAATATTGTGAATATTGATCAATATTCTACAATATTTTCGTGCTACTAGAGGAGGTTGAAATAAATCTTAAAATTATTTTACTTGAATTATTGAGAAATCCTAGAACTTATTTTAAATATTTCCAAATGGTGCAAGATATCTGGAAAATTAATAAATAGATAATTGCTTTGCATTGTACTATTTTAGATGTAGTCATAATTTTAATGCTTTTGCATACTTTTGTTAGAAATAAATTATTTTTATTACAAAAAACAAACAAAGAGATTTTTTTTGTAATTGAATATTCTCTTCATTTCTTTTTTATTTCTCAATATTTTTATCCTTTTCACAAAATAGTGAAGACTTTAACGTTTTATGAAATTAGACTGAGTCAGGGATTTCAAATGGTTATCATAATGGAAAATTTTATTTGTTAAATCTGTGGGAATGTCATCAAAGGGTCAGCTTTCCTATTAGAATTTGAACAGATTCGTAGAAGGAACGGCAAATGTACAAAGAAAATCTCTTGAAAAGAAATATGAGTTTTCAATGGATGACGAGTCTGTTAAGATCTACTGAATTCAGATCAAATCGTTTGAAGACATCGTAGATCTGTGTTCATTGCCCATGAAGAATAGCTGCCTATATTTCTCTGAGTTCTTTTGTTACAAATGCAAATGCCATAGTGGACAGTATTCCGATCACACAAAAAGATTGCATTTAGCCCTCGATCTCTGTGTCTTGAATCATGATACATTAGTATAAATACGAATATTGTCATTGCATAAGCTGAGTATTCAAAATAATCTTCTTTTTTTCTATGAGGAAATGTTCGTTAAATAAAGTATTCTTTAATTATTCTTGATTGAGGCAAATCTAATAACATTTTTTCAATTCTTTGTTCGCGAATTATCCTTTAAGATTCAAAATTACAAAACATTTAGGAAGATTTAAAACTCTATTTCAAAAAATCTTAGTATAAAACATTTAGTTAAATTTTCCAAATTTATTTTAATTTTAAAAAATGTGTATAAATATTCTTATTTGTAATGTAATAATTACATGTACACAAAAATATTTTGTCGCCCAATAAAAATGGAAAAAAATACTAGTGTATAAAAGAATGCTAAATATTATTATTAATTGTACCTTATAGCATTTTAAAGATTTATATTTCTCAAAAGCATATTTTGCTTCTTTTTAATTAAGTTAATGATAATTTGGAAAATAAATTTTTCAAATATTTAGATTTTTTTAAAATCTACTTGTGTAGTTATTTTTTATAGTATTTCCTTCAAATATATTTCCATGTTATTTAGTTATTTCAGACGAAAATTTAGAAAATAATATATTTAATTAACTTGAATTTAAAATCTATTCAAATTTCGAAAAAAAATCTTTTGTTAAAGCAGAAGTTATTTGAAATCGGGTGAATTAATAATTTGAATTAAAACGTTTTTTTAAAAAAATATAGACACTTTCTTTTAGTTTTTAGTTAATTAAGAATTTTACCTTCATTTCAAATTGATTTTATGCAAAAAATTTTCAAATATTTTGATTGAAATTTTTTATTGAAAAAATCAAAATATATCCTTATAATTAATTTTAATTAAAATTCTTATTAGAATTTTAAAAAACAATTTTTTTATGCAGCAACTAATATTCGAAATGTAAATGCATACCATTCTTTAAAACAATTGTCTTCCCTATAGAGTATTTTGGTAAAATAAATAAATAGTTAAAATATTAATTATCACCCAATTATTAAAGTTATATTAATATACAATATCATTATCTCTAGGATGGAAGATTTAAAATGGCACACTTTCATGTCAGGGTTTAAAATCCACGTAAATCGGGAAACGAAAATTTTCAGGACAAATATTTACTTAAAATATGCACGGGAAACACTAATAGAAATTTCCAAAATGTCCACAAAGATCTCTAATTCGATAAACATAGTCATCAAATATTTAGAAAAAAAATTCTTCTGGGTTTTTTTCCCCTTTCGAACCATATTGCAATCAAATTCTTACAGTCGAGCATTCTTATAAAATTAATTTTTCATAGGAATTTAAATTTATATGTTATAAAAATTCAATCATATATGCTCCTTTATTCTGTTGGAAATCAAGATAATCATATCCTCATAAAAAAATTTTGAAAATAAGGTTCAAAATAGATTTTTAGATTGCCGATCAAACTGAGTCGAGAAAAAAATATTCTCAGAACTGAACTGTAAATTAAAAGACATCGTAGTGAGATATAAACTGAATCAGAGATGATAGTTCTCTCTTACAGATCTAAATTGTGATTTGAGACGAATTAATGAATATGTATGAATGAAGTTCGCCCCCTAAAACGGGTTGTTACGTGTGTGTAGCTGAGTCGTACTCATGATCCTAGATGGCGCTTCTTTTAAAGAAAGAGAAAATCTCCGGCTTAAAATCTGCAGATGTATCAGTGGGGCTTGTCCATAGCAAGTGCCATAAGTAACAACATCAGGAACCGTTCGGTTCAATCATTATATTAACTATTTTCAATTGTGTTAAAACTTAAAATTTATTTTTTGAACATTATGATGCAAAGCCAGCATGCAGCATTCAATGGTAACTTATTTGTAAGTATGAATATTAAATTAAAAATATATGAACCAAATTTGTCCAATAAAGATTGAGATCCGTTGCGCTTGATATTGGTAATAATGAAAACTCCATCAAATAATCGAATTGCATTATTACCTGAGAGTAATTTCTAAATTTAAAACAAAACAATTTTTCCAACAAAATTATGCTGTAATTGAAAAAAGTAATTCTTCTGATATCTGAATCATATTTCATTTTGAGTCAATGTAGCTTCGAATTTCTTTTTCGGAAATTAAAATTCCTCATAACGTGAAATTATCTGAATTAATACTGTGGTTCTTTATTTGGGGGAGAGGGGGTTAATTGTCAAAACTGAAGAATTAAAATATAATTAAAAATTATTCTATTTTTCTACATTTAAAAATGACACCATTTGGAGATTTGTAAATTTATTAACCATAAATTATGGTACTATCAAAATACTTCATTCAAAAATAATCAACATAAATAATAATTCCTTATATTCTTTTAGATTTATATAAATAATAATACCCTGAAACTCAAGATACGGGTTTTATCACATTTGCTTTAGAAATGGCATGAACTTTATTTTGAAATCAATTTCATATTTATGAAATTCAGTACCATAATTAACCTCAAGTTCAGGGACTTACATACCTCCCCATGGGCAGCATTTAATGCATACTTCCTCATGGAGAGCATTTAAAGCATACTTCCTCATGGACAGCATTTAATGGCAGCACTACACTTTAAGACACTGCTGCTATCTACGATATTGTGGATGAAATCGAATATCAAACTTGCGATACATTTTCTTTTTGAAAAGATGAGCTAACACTGTTAGTTTTATCGTCATATATTTATTCCAAGATAATAATTATAGAACGAAAATAATTATTTTACTACAAAAAGATTACGAAGGTTTATTAACATACACGATTCTTTTAAAAATCAAACAACTTGCAAACTTGAATTTGCATTTATTCAATGCAATATTATATAAAACATTGAAATCATTAATCAAGCGGCAAGTACGAGGATTAAACATCTATTGATATCTGAAAAAAAAGTATTTAAAGAAAGAAATTCTGATAAACATTTTAATGTGGATCTCCCTTACTATAACTAATGTCTAACATTGGTATTGTTTGAAGGATACAGAAAGCTTTTTTAAGTATATTGAATAATAATTTCAAATCGATAATAAAATTTTATGTTCTTAGTCACCTTTCGGAAAGCATACATACGACTTACATTTCTATTGTAATATTGTATGTTGTTCATACGACACAAATACATTTCTATTTGTCTAAACTGTTATTTTAAAAAGATATAATGACATCTTAAAAAGGATAAAGCTACAGATTTATGAAATTTTGCATCTTCATACTCTTATCACAATTTCTTTTTCGGAGTCTGAATTAAAACTATAGGAGGGAATAAATTTTGCTATAAAATGTGATAAACAATTCACTTTTCGTACACATTTTTAAAATCAAAGAAATTCTTTTTTGTAATAATATCAAAAATATTTAAGCAATTACAGCATCAGCTAATTAATATTGTATACTTATTTTATAAAATAAACGTTATAAGACTTTATTGGATATTCGTAATCATTTTGTTACTAATTAAGCAGCAGCGAAAGTATTTATTATGTTAGATGATATAAATTTGATCTTAGTCAAGGTCAAATTTAGTTTTCTTCTATTAAGGTCAATGCAACTGTAGATATATTGCCACTTGATATAACAAACCTAGCAACATCGTCAATCGAAGAATTTGTGGTATCTTCTGTTCATTAAAGTGGCCTAAATGTCTTATATCCCATGATGTCTTTCAAAGAGAAAATCCGAATTATCATTTTTCTCCTGCAGAAAAAACAACAAAAAACCTAAATAATCAACTTGGGCACATCAAGGATGGCCATATTAAAGATAAAATTTATCAATTTGTAAATAAGGAACAATTTTTTTAGATAGAAAGTATAAAATATGACATTTTCTCATTTTGTTATATTACAGGGTATTCATCAACTTATTTTGAATATATGCAAAACTATTAAAATAAAAGACAAATTCAGACTTGCTGTTCATCAGAAATAAAATACATTCGTTTGAAAATTTAAATTTAATGCCAATATAATTCTGCATACTAACTTCATCAAAAGCAAGACTGATATCAAGGGGTTAATAAAATGTATTATAATATAATTTTAATATTATTAATTTAAAATATTTAAGGATGCTTTCTGGCACAGAGATAGCGTGTCTCTCTCGTGTTCGGGAAGCCCCGGTTAGGGCATGGTTGTTGATCTGTGAGCTAACTGTGAGATGTGTGAATGTACCCACTGTAAAAAAGGGGCTATGTAAGCTTATAGACGACTTATCTCTATGTGTATATGATAGAGCTAAGTCGGTCCTCTACCTATTTCTAGGTTATCTGGTAACTAGCTGAGGCTGCAATTTCCCCCCCATCCAGTCATGAGCCTGGTCTAGCACTGCTGGACAATGGGGACATGCATCAACAACAAGGTATTTAAAGATAAATACGTCTGAAACTTTTAGTTCCAGGAGGCAGTGAAAGCCTAAACATTACATCTGACGTCATTGTATGATTAAACCTCACAATTTAGACATTTCAAGCATATTATGGTCGGTATTGAGAGTTAAGATAAAAAGATAATGATATCAAGCAGGTATAGTTACTCGTCCCAGGCATTTTTTAGCATGTTTGGTGTGAAACTCAGAAATTCAGATATGCTTGACTGGCGATATCAAACAACATGTGATTCTTCCAAAACTAGCAGTTAGTATAATATATATGTGTACAATAGGTATGCTGAAAATGGATGGGATGAACTATCGTATTCAATCAATAATGCTGGCATTTCTGGTTGAGCTCAGACTTAATATTTTATGTAGAATTTAAATTTTAAGTTACTATTAAAAAGCCTCTATTACAAAACAAGGCTGTTTTGCTTTTTTTAAAAGCTCTGTAAACAAGAAAAATTCAATTTTGAACATTGAATTTTTCAAAAGATTAATATAGGCTTCTCGTTTGCATAAAATTTGTATTTTTTATATTATAATATGAAATTAATTAAATTATGAGAGATGTATGAAGTAATCTTTAAAATAAAATTTGATCTTTTAAGTTCTATGGATGTTTCCTCTAAATTATCATTTATTATCTTACAAACGAATATATTGTAATATAGTTAAAATACTTTTAATTCCAAAAATTAAGGTATTTGAAGCTCGACTAGTTATTTCTGCGGTTAATCTGTGCTTTAGGTTAGAAAAAGTTAAGTTAAGTTTAGTTAATATTTTCGTAGTTAATATTTTTAGTTAATATTTTCTTATGAGTGAAATTTAGAAAGGTATAAGCATCTAGCAAATATTTACAGCAAGAACAGAAATAACAATTTTTGGTCCTTCAAAGTAATTTTATTATTTTATATATTTATCTAATTCCAAATCATTGTTTAGAGTTATTTAATCAGTGGTAATCATTATAGTTGCATACGTAACATTAATTATAACAGTGGGTAATTATTGATTATATTTGCATATAATATATGAATAACCGTTCTATTTAAATGGGAAATAATAATGTTAACGAACTTAAATCAAAATCTGTATAATTTCGCAAATGTTTAATCAGATTTACACACACACACACACAAAAGCATGATTTAGAAATACGTTACAAATAACATGATTGTATACAAAATTAAAATTACCATTAAAAGTATTTGCGTTTTATTTTTTCTAATTTGAAGTAACCCATCTTGAATTTTGAGTAAATTACTTCGTAATTGTGATTTATTTCTTAGTGTAAAGTATTTTTTTTCATTCAATTTCCTCAATTATATGACCAGGTAATTTACTCTTAAAGTTTTTTTTTATCTTTCCTTATCCATATAAACTTCAGAATTGCATGAATTTAGGGTTAAAAATAGAACTGGTAATAAAAAAGAAATGTTTGTTTTCGGAAGGTACCTCTATTTCAAAACAGATGTCTTTTTTAACTGTTTAGTAATAATCCTTATGGATCAATTGGCCTTAAAATTTAAAATATTTTAAATGGTACATTAAAAAAATTTCTTTCGTATTTTTCAAAATTCAAAAAATGCGTTGAACACTCATATTTAAATTCCAGAAACTATTACTACAGATATTCAAATAGCAAAAACTTCTAACTCCAAGAGAATGAATGTATTATTACGTAAATCTGTTAATTTCAAATGACAAATTTATTTTACTTAGAAAAGATATTAAATATTGCAGAACAATTAATTTAAAGCCTGCTTGGCTCTTAAACTGGAATTTGGGAAATAATGTAGATATTAAGAAATAATTCTCATTTATTCATCGGTAAAGGTATTTACTAACACATTAGTTTTTAAAGTAGAGTTGGTACTTTAGGTGAATTTTGTTTTAAGAGAACTTGTATCTTCCTACCTCAGCATCACTCCAAAAACTTTAAAAGTAATGGATATCTTTGAACTTGAAGATCTCAGTCCAAATATCACCTCGATGGTTCAAAGAAAAATATGAAGCATCGAGCAGCTTATTACTAGTTGCAGTGGGGGAAGGATAAGCAATCTGAGAGCAGACGCAAAGAGGAGATAAAATCTTCACTCAGATTGAATTCCAATGCCAGAGCCGTTACCTTGATTGCAAGTAGACCCAGCTAGCGTCGTAAACCGCCCTGCCACATTGTCAGTGGTAACCAATATAGAGCTGGGTAACGAGCCATTCATTCCCTCTCTTCGGATTAAATGACAATCAATCTTTGTGTTAACCCTTGTAACAGAATCAACACCATTATTTTAGTGCTTTTTTATGTTTTACATGCAGAAAAATAGCATACTTCAGTATATTTCATCAAGATTTTATTGCTATAATTAAATTAGAATTCATTATTTTTGATTCTGAATGCACTTTCAAAGATTTAAACCATATAGAAAGATAATAGGGAACACAGCTTGGTATTGATTTTTTTCTTTGCAATCTGATTCGACTTCAATAAACATTCTAAAAGCTACTTGTAGTTGGTGTTGGTGTTATTAGTAGTACTTACTCTGGGCTAACTTCGCCGAGTCATCAGCTAGTTTTAAGCCGAAAGGAGTGATTCCTGTTTTGAAGTAGCGCCAACTAGGGCCAAGAGTACGACTTAGCTACACACTCACCACATTTGCTTGCACCACTCCTTTTTACAGGGGGGCAGAATCACAAATCTCACAGATAGCACACAGAAGAACAATCTTACCTGAACCTGGAGTCGAACGCGGGGTGTCCAGATCTAAGCTTGAATGCGAACAAAAAGCTACTAGTATAACTGTGTTGTGAAATTTAGGCTTTATAAAATTGCAATCACAGTATTTTCTGGATCAGATTTAAACTTATAAAATAAACAAGACACGGAATAATAGATACAATTAAACAAAAAATAGTACTTTTTGTAAATAGTATTTTATAAGTATATGATATTGATTTATTTGAATTGTTTCTGTATGAGCTTTATTTGGTTAGTTTTCGCTATAAATCCTTTGATATTGTTTGGAATTTTATTTATATATGTATATTACTATATCCAATGACTTTACTGAGTCTTTAATGTGCGATTTCTCAGGTAAAGATAGTAAAGGAACCATGTTTTTATATGAAAATTATATTTTTCTGATCACATAAAATGATATTAGCGTTTGTTGAATTTAATAATTTACATTAAAAACAAATTTCCATTACTTAAGAGATTTATGAATATGTCTGAAATTTTAATTTCAAGTGACAATGATTGTTTAAACATCACATTTGATGGCATGGAGTAATAAAATCAACCAATTTAAACATTTCAAACATATTATCTTTGATATCAAAGTGTTAAATAAAACAGGATAACACTATGTGTAATATAAAGATATATTCATAAAAAAGATTGTTGTATATGTAAAAAAATATAAATATAATTAGTTCATAAATGAAGCATTTTTTTCTTCTTGGAAACAGTTGTATATTTTGGAAATTTTCATTTTCTTTTCAATTAATATATAAAATTACGAAGGGCTGTAGCGTTTCAATTTACTCTTCCCCACTTCCAAGTATTATTAGATATTACTGAAAGAGTACAAAATAAACATTAAACTGATTCATAGAATATAATGATAAATAAATTCTGACGATCAACTTATTTTTTTAATTATAAAGTATTTATAAACGATTGTAAAAACATTTATTTTTAGACTTTTCTTATATTTTTATTAATCCAATTACACAGAATACAATAGAATATGTTTAATAGATTTGAATCTATTTGCCAAACAAATAAGCATCTAAATGAATTAATAACGTCATTTTTATTATTTTAAATCGTTGGATTGAATACATTAAACTTATGACTTTATCATGTAGACTAATGGTCGACAAACTGTTCTACTCACATGCCCATGAGGAGGGTCAGAATGAAGACTTCTTAGTAAAAGTCAGCGTAAGAGCACCCTAACTAAATAAGTAACACCTATACAACTTAGATTAAAAATATTGTTCCTAAAAGAGATTACAGTTGATGAACAGTTGATAATTGGCACTGATGACTATTTATTTTGCCGACCAATTCTGTAAGCAAATACCACATTATTTAAAAGGGTAGTAAAAGAAGGCAAATTTATTATTCACGTTCAAACGGAAATTGGTTAATATTGAAATAAAAGTTCGTACGCATTAATGCCGGCGTCCTGACACAGAAGTAACGCGTCTTCCTCATGATCTGGCTGTCCCTGGTTCGAGTCCTGGTAGGACATGGTTGTTCTTTTGTGGGCTATTTGTCAGAAGTGTGGTTGTACCCCCTGTAAAAAAGGGGCTGTGCAAGCGAATGTGTGTGTGCGTGTCATCCTCATATGAGCTAGAAGTCAAACCACTGCCATCGGTTGCTCTGGGGTCCATACCCTCAGAAACTACTATAACCCTCCTTCAGTTGTAAAGCGGACGCATCATCACATGAATTAATAAAAGTCCCGAAGCAGTATAAATAAAATTTGAAGATCCTACCTTAGGTTCATGAAGAGTGAATTGTAGAATTATATTAAGAAAATAAAAAAAAGGAAATCTGCTATGCATATTTCGATATATCATGTCAGAATGTAATTTCTTGAACGAGCTCGCGGAAGTTAAATTATATTTTTATTCATTTTTATTGTTTCATTGATTTAAACATTTTAATATTGCAAATGATAAAAAAAACTTTGTCTCGCATTTAAAAAAATGTCACATTTCATATTTATTACATTTTATATAATCACTCGCTTAAAATGACACTTTTCTAGGTTTTATTTGCTGTAGTCATTCACTTATTTTTTTTAAATCGGAGTTTTTGTAAATGCGATGGCAACGCATTATTGAAAGCTGGTATTTTAAGATACTTGTACAGACGATAAAATTTCAATTTTTCGCTAACGGTTTTTTTAATATTTTTCATCTATGGATTTTTGTCTAGCTCATTTCCAAAATAGAATTATTTTTTGACATGAAAATGTTTTTAATATTTTTGAGTGACATTGTCCTATTTCTACTAAAGTTTTTGCTTTGGAAACGCCAACATCTGGAAAATATTTCAAATGGGTACCTATACTATTGTTCAATCAATATAAAATATCTAAGGATTTTTATACTTTTTTATGTATGTTCCAATCATAGAATAAAAAATACAAATTAATCTTAAGAGTATTTTCTGTATTTATAAATTGGCTGTTATTCTACATGTTATTATTCAGAAAATGATGTAAAAATATGTTTCAAAAATATTTCTGAATTATTTGCCCTGAAAGCTTTTAACTATTTCTATTATTATCCTGTACAATTTAACACTGCATGTTATAATAAAATATAGACAATATAGCAATTTAGAGAAATAAAACATAGATATACGTTTACAAGTTTCAGAGAATAATGCAAATGGCTTAAATCAGATAGGAAGCAAACGTAATTCCAGAGCTCGAAACGCAAGGGCATCCATTAACACAGCAGGTATTGAGTGGTTCTCTTAGTGTTATCTATGGTGAGTGGAATAATTTCCTGTGCATTTATTTTTGGCTTCTTTGTTAGGTATTTTTTAGAAGTGATCATTGAACATATTTAATCGTTATATTGATATCAATGATTCTTAATTAGTACATATGTTACCTAACATTAAGAAATATTATAAATAGGTTTATTTCAAATTCTTTGTTATAATATTAATTGGTTCATATCGACATAATTATAAAGGCACATGATATGAGGATAAATGAGATGCATACTTGTAGAGAGCCAAGAAGCACATTATGTGGCATAATATTGTACAATATTGTGCGATATTATATGATATTAAACAATATTGTGAATATTGATCAATATTCTACAATATTTTCGTGCTACTAGAGGAGGTTGAAATAAATCTTAAAATTATTTTACTTGAATTATTGAGAAATCCTAGAACTTATTTTAAATATTTCCAAATGGTGCAAGATATCTGGAAAATTAATAAATAGATAATTGCTTTGCATTGTACTATTTTAGATGTAGTCATAATTTTAATGCTTTTGCATACTTTTGTTAGAAATAAATTATTTTTATTACAAAAAACAAACAAAGAGATTTTTTTTGTAATTGAATATTCTCTTCATTTCTTTTTTATTTCTCAATATTTTTATCCTTTTCACAAAATAGTGAAGACTTTAACGTTTTATGAAATTAGACTGAGTCAGGGATTTCAAATGGTTATCATAATGGAAAATTTTATTTGTTAAATCTGTGGGAATGTCATCAAAGGGTCAGCTTTCCTATTAGAATTTGAACAGATTCGTAGAAGGAACGGCAAATGTACAAAGAAAATCTCTTGAAAAGAAATATGAGTTTTCAATG
>JAOUZG010040417.1:2208-21968 GCA_026289955.1 Argiope argentata | reverse complement strand
TATATATATATATATATATATAAGGACTTAAATTAATTTAAAAAAATAAAGAATTATTAATAATGTTCTCAACTTGAAATTTGCAATCGATATATTTCTCCTTTTCTTTTTTGTATTTGTACCCAAATTTCAGGTCGGAGAATATTTTTCAATAGTAGAGAAAATGTTTAAAATTTTGTTTCAATCGCTTTTCCGAAAGTAAGCAAACGTCGTATTTCTAGAAATTTCTCCTAACTTTTACAAATTGTGGTGTGAATCGCGCTCATGCAGAGCTACAAAGATTAGTATTGTTCTTTCGGTAGTGCTTTCTTTTTTTCACAAATTTTATTTCTCGTCGTCAACACTTTGTTGCTTCGGATGCACAATGGCAAAAATTAATGCTATTCTTTCTACAGTAGCTCTTTATCTTCGCAAGTCACTGAGTTGAACGGAAACGCGTTGTAAACGTTACTTTTGGCGGAAATCGGTACTAGATTAAGTCATCGCGTTTTCTAAGAATTATTCATCCTCTGAAGAGATATATGCTGTTATCTCCTCTGTATATTCTGAGTATTATAGCTCTTAAAAAAGAGCTACTTGTGTACCTAATTTCTTTTAACTAGCTTCTTATGTTTCGTGGTTGTAGAAATCACTTCGAACATTAAGACGATAGGCTTCCTTTTAATGGATTTTTTTCAAAGCTAAATAGAAATCTATAAATTTATTCTATAGTCCTTATATTAAATTTCATTCATGTATCTCAACATTTTATTTACTTAAAGTGTTCAGAGATATAAAAATATAATATCAAAAAAGTGTTTCATTATTTCACGAGGGTTTGAAACGTAAAGAGTCATGAAAATTTTGAATACTAATTTTTTACAATTTTTCTCTATACTTCACAGAAAGTAAAAAAGATCAAATGCAAATCGATCCGTCCGTGAATATAATCCAGATCGTCGCCATCAGAGCTACTGCATTTGGCATAAATATATTTTTTGGATAACGAAATCGTACTTCACTGACTAGTTTTTTTAAATAATAATTAGAACACTTATTAATTAAAATTAGAATAAGTTATTGCTTTTAAATAAGATATCGAAACTCAATTATCACGAAATTAAGAAATTAATTTTATCAAAATTAAGAAGCATTGTTTCAATGATATCAATTAATTTATGAGCAATTTTTTTTCGAGTTTTATTTGATATAAATTTTTGAATGTATTTTTGTGTAATAATTGTCACAATATTTTTTTTTTATCGCTACAAAGAAATTCATTGGTTTTATAAATTTTAACCTTCTTTTTTTAAGTTTTTAAAAGCTAACAAGTGAACATTCTGCTCATTTTTTCACTTTTATACAATCCTATTTAATTATTTTTTTTTATTTCGTGTAATTTTCCTGAATTCTATGATAAGATGTTAATGTATTAAATATTATATCTGGTATACTAGAATATTTTGCTGGGCAATTTTATTACACACTTATTAGCATGGTTATTGATCGCAGCATTTCTATTAAATTAAGTTCTGAAGTTAATCTATTACTATACAAATTTCTAACTGGATATATTTTTTTGGGGGGGGGCTATAAACAAGTCCTTGAATTAGGTTAATAATTATGCATTGAATTACTTTTCCGAGTGCAAAGGTTTACAATTTCAGTTTAAATGAACGCATTTTCTGATATTAGTTTGACACATAATCAAATGACCCTTGAGATACTCAGCATTAAACTTACACCATATCTATAGTGCAATTTTATTGTACAACACATTTAATATATTCTTGATATTTAAGCGCGGTTAACTTCAAAAAAGAGCCTTACACTTTCGTCCGATTCTGAAGCAGAAATCGCCGCCAAGTCAAAACATCCGAATAGAAGTAAGACATCACGCACTTCTAAAACCAAGCCGCAAGCGCTCAAAACATTTTAAGATGAACATCCTTCATCTCTATCCCGAAAGAGAGATCCCTTGGCGATCATCTTGGCATCCTTCCTCCATCGCCAAGGTGATCTTCTTCGGCGGGACGTCGGAGCCCGGAGATTTTCAGAGATCGTTCCGCGCGGGAAAGGGTTTGCGTTCGGATGTATGAGTCGAGCGAGCGCTATCCCAACCCCCTTGTTGCCCCTCACCCCCATCCCAGTCCCCAGGTGCCTCGCCGCAACATGGAGGCTGACGAGAACAGTGAATACCGCGCCAAGATGGTGATGAGGACAGGATACAATGTCTCAGGTGAGATGCAGTTCTGTTTCTCTCCCTTTAGCATCGTCGAGCGCTTGTTACATTGAGTCACAGTCGTCAACAGTTCGATTTCTGCAGATTTTGAAACTCTGGGCTTGCATAGAATTTGAAGGATGTTCGATTTCCATCCTTCTTCTTTTGCATGTTTTAAGAATCACATAGAGGACAAGAAATATATATTGTGGGCGCTGATTCGAAATGAGGTTTCTTGCATGACGTGTTTCTTCATTATTTAGTAAGCGGTACAGATATTTAAATGAATAAAAAATAATGCACCTTGATTTGAAATGCTTCGTCATATAATTTCATTTATTTCACTTTTTTTAAAAAGTTAATGCTTATACGATTGATAATTTCTATAAAATTTGTAATTTGATTAGCATACTTAAAAATTCACTCCCATTACTTAACTAAAAAATTATTGGACAGAATTAATCAATTTAACGGCAATTAATTCTTAGGAATAGGTTTATATTAATAAAGATTTTATCAAAAGGTTATTAGATTTTAAATTAAAACTTTAAAAAATTAATAGTTATCAAATTTAATAGGCAATTAGTTCCTAGAAATATTTTTGTACTTATAAAAGGTTACTATAAATTTATTAAAAACTTAATAGAAAATTAATAAATTTACCAAATTTGACAGGTAGTTAGTTTTTGAGAAAGGCTTATACTAATAAAGGATTTTCAAAAGTTTATTAGATTTTTAGTAAAAATTTCATAGAAATTTATTAGACTTCCCAAATTTGATAGTTAGTTCGTTTTTGGGAGTTAATTTATGCCAATAAAAGGATAATTTGTTCCCTTTTATGCTAATATTCAAGTGTAGGCTTATGCCAATTTTCAAAGGATGATTAGATTTTTAATGAAAATTTAATCAAAACTTTAACATTTTTCCATCAAAAATTACGAAATATCAATAGCATTTTTTATTCTTTTAAAATTCAAAAATTAACTTTTTAACTATGCAGTTGAATTTCTGCAAAATATTTTTCTTTGATTAAGAGAAAAATAAAATAATTTTTAAACATGTTTTACAGCAACCTTTTTATTTATTATGTTTATATTCACAAACGTCATGATGGTATTAACATTTATTGTTCGCATATTATCTTTATTATTATTGAGATTAACTTTTTACTAAGAAACACCAATAAAACAATAAACATTATCATGCTACGATAAAATTAGTTAAAATTGGATTAGAGGTTAAGAACAGACAAAAATTTTTTTCTCTCAAAGTGAACACAAAACGTAAACATTCTAAATGGCATGAAAGCAGGGAATAAAATTTTAATCACCGACGCTTAATGAAAACTTTACAAAGAATGCTAATTCACCCTTTATACAGAATAATATTTAGCCGCATATTTAAACGATATGCAATTACTTTTTTCATTCGATTAATAAATGGACCCATTAAGAGTAGTCACTCTTAAACTCTTCTCTTATATTCTCCAATAAAGATCTTATTCTTTCCTCGCATAAAATCGAGTACAAGCAAGTTTTTTAATACAGAGTACGGAATTGGTGAACTGTAGTTAAAAAATATATATTTACATCGATCTTCTCTTTTTACTGAATTCATCACGAGAGTATGTACATCGGACGTCTTTCTCTTTCCAGTGGATTAACATCAAAATTTGACATTAGTGCAGTTACAGTTACAAAATGAAATAGCAAAATTTATTGAGTTAGTCATTGCATTTATCAGTCATTGTGTTTGAATGAATACGAAATTAAAGATCTTCATTCTGTTGAGACTCTTTTCTTTATCATCATTACGTGTTGCAAGGGCATTATGTCTTATTGTACCTCTTCTTTCCTTTTGGAACACCCGAATATGTACTAAGCGGAACTGCTTTGTAACTGTTAACTGAGAGAAACTAATTTGTTTTTGTGTGTGCACGCTCTCTTGTGTTCATTGATAAAACCTTTCTTTTTTGCTCTTTACGTATGGAAATTGGGGATAACAGCCATTGATGCTATAAATCCCAAAATCCTTCAAGTTTCAAATTACAGATAGACAGATAGTTATTTAGATCAAAATTTAGTAAATTTCCATATTTTAGGTGGTAAAACTATGCGCCAAATTAGCTACCTAACTTTTTCATTTTGTAATTATTGAGTTCTTATTTGCTTCAAAAACTTGGCAAAGATTTCCGGAGAATGGATTTCATTCCAATTTTTTTAGAAATCTGCAAATTTGAGCATGATTTATTAAGCCAAATTTCAGCAGACTAGCATTGTTAAATTATCGTATTTACAGACAGAATACATAATGTCAAAAATATGTTTTTCGTATGCTGGGAAGTCTGCAAGGTGCAGATTCATCAAAACCTTCAGTTAAAAATTTTCTGAATCAGTTCTGTGCAAAAAGCAAGGGATTTCGGCTCTATTTATAAAATAACATTATAAAACAGCATATATAAGAAAACTATATAAGTAAAATAAATAGGAAGAATTTATATTATTATTTTAAATTAGTTAATAAAGGGCAAAAATTGAATTAATATCTTTTATATTAAATGGACATCTATAAATTTTTTAATATGTTCGTAGTTTTAATTACTCTTCATTGATTCATTTTGTTAGCTGAAAATAGTTTTCATTAACTATATCATATTTAGTGTTAATTTTTGTACATTTTTAAATTATTAGTTTTTAATACTGGTAAGACTACTTATGTAAGAATAAAATGTAATAATTTTAAAATAAAAAAATGAAGATTTTTCTAATTGTATAACGCATTGATGATGGAAAATATATAAAATTAAAAAATAAAATTTCATCAGTTAATTCAATATTTATCTCAAAAAAAGTGGAAAATTATTTAGTGCATCGTTAATTGTAGATTTTAATTAAAAGTCTGAATGAGCTGAAAAATATTTAGGCTGTTTATTCTGTATCACATTCATCAATATTATTGAATGGATATGATTAAACACATATCTTAGCTGGCAAGATTACATTAAAAAAAATTGAGTGTTTTTATGGAATTTTCTTTCTGTCAACATTCATAAAAGCTTCATTTTTATTTAAATTTATTATTATTATTATTATTATTGAATTTAAGGCAGAGACAAAGAATTTCTAACAAAAAAAATCGTATGAGTGAAAAAAAATGAATAATTTTTTTTTCAAATCATTTGAAAGATTTGAGGAAATATTGATTCATATATATGCAAAAAAAACTATACTGGATATCTTATCTGTATTTTTCAACATGATAATATTCTAGGCTGTAAGTTTCTGCAAATTCTTAAAAAATCAACCAACAAAAAACTCTTAGAGCAAATTGATGCATCCCAAGTTACTAAAGGATACGAAGGATAGAGTCTTGCATAATCAAAGTAATAATTTAGTTTTCAAAATTTTTTTATGTTTATATAATTAAAAACCATTTGAAAGCTTTTATAAATTTAGAATACTCTTTTACTTTCAAATTAAGAATATTAGTTTTCTTATGATACTAATTTTATATCCGGCAATTTTTTCTTAAATATAATTTTTTTTCAAAATTATATAGCCAATAAACAAATATGTTGCATAACCACCGATAGAATAAAATTTTAGCTTTAATTCTTTATGGTAATGCTCAGTACCCTGCTTTCGACTTCCACAGATAAAAAATATTTGATTTAAATATAAGTGAATTGATATTTCAAAAATATTTCTTTTTTAATTTTTACTTATTTATATTAAATTTTATAGAAATTTATCGAATTTTGTTTTTTTAATTTAATTTTTAGGAATTTTTAAATTAAATTTAGAAACAATGGTAGGATATTACTTAAGTACAAATGATTACATAAATAATGTATTCTACCACAATTTTGTGGTATAAATTGATGAATTTGCCAACTCGAATTATATTAGATGGCTGAATTATATTGTAAAAATAGAAACGATAAAATAAATAAAGCATTTTAATAATTGTTTTCGCAGGAATTCTTTATATAAGTTGCTCATGTAAAATCGTTACCCTCAGAGCGCACTGGAAAAGATATTTTTGATTTTTATCTAATAAAAAATAATCATTTTTGACAGCATAGGATAGGTAAAGCATAAAGAATGAAAAAAATTGAATTTTTGATCCAATCCAGATATGAAAAAGATATCCTTATGAATAATCGTTCAATTTGAAGTATTTTGCGCTTAACTGTATGGGTCGAATTCTGCTAAAACGATTCAATGTATATCGAATGCAATGCAGTTACCCATTTCAATAATCGATCAATGTCTGGAGAATTTTGTACTTAATTCGATTGGTTGAATGTAACTAGGTCATATGTAAAAGAATCAAATTCCATTCATCATTTTAGATGTTTCGAAAAAGAAAAAAAAGATGAAAAAAATTAAAGTATATTAAGACATTTTGGCATAGAATATTATATAAATACAGTATCATGATATATAGGTATGTTTCAGAAATATTTATATATTAACCATAAATTGATGGATGAAAAAATCACACCAAAAGTGATGATTTACTCATCTATAGCTTTTAGTTTTTAGAGGAATCAATCACAATTGCTATAAAATACTAGTACCTTTTTTTATTTATACAGAGAGAGACAAAAAAAATTAAACACCTATGATTAGCATATTAAAAAAATTGTTTCAAATATATAATTATTAACTTATTAATTTACTTTAATTAATAAGTTAATTATAATTACTAACTCATTTATTAATTATATTAATTACAATTATTAACTTATTTATGTTGAAGGCAGCAACTTGTAAACGTTTAATTGAAACGAAATTCTAAAAAGAAATAATTTATCTAAAACATAAAAGTATCAAAGTTCATGCATCGGAAAAAAAGGCACAGAAAGAATAATGACACCGATAAATAAAAGTGAAAGCTGTAGTATTAATATTTTGGCTGCAGTCCTTTAGATTTTTTTTTAAATTTTAATCGTCTAGGGATATATATAACAAGTTTTTTTTTTGATAATTAGTGAGAGATTTTTCTATGATAATTTTTTCTATTTCTTCCATTTTGTAAATGGTTCTGGGGTATACTTTTTCTGAAGACATACCCATAATTTTTCAATAGGTTTAGATCTGGTGACAGAGGAAGTAGGTCTAAAGTCTTCGCAGCATCACAGAATAACCATTCTTTTACAATCTTTCACGTGTGTTTGGGATTGTTATCTCGTTGGAAGATGCAGTTTCGCGGCAATCTCAAATTAGCTACTCTAGTGGTAACATTATCTTTTAAAGTATTTAAGCATTTCGTTTTGTTCTTTGAGGTTCCAAAAATATACTAAATTACATTCTGCAGTGTCCTTAATCACAGCTTATAATAGATTCATTCGATGCATATTCATTTCAACTGAATACTTATTAATGGATTCTTCATTCTTCAGTCTCCATATTTTTGAGAAGTTCTGTGTGCCAAACTAATCATAACTAAATAAAATATTATTAAAAAAATCAAAACCTTTATTGAGATAATTTTTTACAAACACCTGATTCTTTTTATAGTTTCTTACGTTGAATCTTGCCATGCAACTTATGTTCATGGAGAGTCTGCTTATTATATGTACACTTCCCCCTGGGGGGTACCTCAAAATGAGGAAGAAACACTTCTGGCATGGAGATTGGATCTCTCCAACCTGCAGGGTACACGAATAGGTAGGGGTTAGGCTTCTCCCATCGATTACGGAACGGACTTCCTACGTGAAGAGTGGTACCGTGGCCGGTAATGACTCTTAGGGCTCAACCACTGTTCTCACCAGTGTTGCTGTAGTGGCGATCAGTCAATTTTATGGTTTATTCCGTGTTCCTCCGAGGGGGGTCGGAAGGTCTGGTATGATTTATAGTGCTTGCACTTACTGTTTTCGCTGATCTTTGCAAGATGCTTTAGGATATTTTAGTAGCACTTGCAGTTTTGACTCCTCGTACAACTGCTCTCTCTTCCGTATCAGTAAGTCGTTCTCGTTTTTTTTAAATCTAAAACTCATTAAACTAACTGTATTTGGAATATTTATTTTTTTTTAAATTTAATTGTACAGTGGCTTTTTTTACCAATTTTTCCTATTTCACATAAAGGTTTATCATTTTATATCCAATTTACTGTCAATATTTTCGTTTCTAGAACTTTTTGCTTTCCCATCTCAAAATCTCTTAAATTTTTCAAGAAAATTGCATAAATTCAGACAAAATATAAGATTTTAATTTATATTAAGGTCACCTAAGTAAAAAGTGGAGATATCTCTAAGATTAAACTTTTAAAAGAAGGAAGAGTTATAGGAGTTTCCTTTTTTTGGCGCATAAAATTGGATGAACTTAGGTTTCTTTCTTTCTTTATGTATTTAAATTTTTATGAATGTTTGCAAGTTATTCGATTCTTTTTAAATAAATTAATAATTATCTATATCTGCCTAATATTAGAAGGCAATATTGTATTTGAAATAACACATTTTGTTAATCAATCATAGGTGTTTGCTCTATTTTGACTCTCACTGTATATTTGGCTTATTGTTAATAGAGAAGTTGTAATATTTTGGCTATTAATTATTACTACAGACAGCATTTTTTTTTTTTCGTTATTCAGGGAAAAAAATAATGACATTTTTTAATGAAATTTGAGATTTATTTAATTTTTTAACATCATGTAAGCTTATTTAAGGAATTTAAACTATATTATTTAAATTCTTCATTCACTTTGGATAATAGTTTCTGCTAACCAGTGATAATAGAGAAATTTAAATTTATTATTATTGGATATTTAAATTTATTGTTTAATCTTTATTTCGGAAGGAGTTTAGCCAAAACAAACAAAAAAACATTTTTTAGGCGTGGGGGTGGAATGAGTACTTGACTAACTCAATTCACGAAGAATTTAATATAAACTTTTATTCAATGAGATGTACAATTTATTTAATTTTGGAACTTTATTTAAACTTATTTATTAAATTTAAACTATGTTATTTTAATTGACTCTTCACTTTGGATAATTATTTCTAATAACCAGTGATAAGATTAGAGTTTAAATTATGTATTTACATTTATTAGTTACTGATATTTAAATTTATTATTTAATTTTTATTCAGGAAATAGTTGGTTCAAAACAATCAACAAAAATATAACCACTTTTCAGGGAGGGGTCAAATAATCGATAAAGTCAACTCACAAAGAATTTAATATAACATTTAAAAAATAAAATTTGAAATTTATTTAGTTTGTTTTAATTTTATTGAAATTAATTTATTGTTAAACTATATTAATTAAATTCACCATTTTCTTTCAGTATTCTTATAATTGAAACATTTAAATTGACAATAGCATTAAAACTGGTTTTTTTATATTTAAGATTAAAAATTAATATCTCGTTCTCCACCATTTTTATAACCAGTTCATTCACCTATTAGATTTCTTTTACGTTATAAAAATCCGCTTATATTCATATACATGGTTACAGAAACCATTGTATAATGCGTCGAGAAAACCATTCACTGGAAATGAATTGCGTTCGGAGATAAATGACGAAGCAAAAAGAGAAAGACCCTCGACATTTTTATCCCCGAGATGAGTGGAATAAATGTCTCATAAGTGACCTCAGTCTGCGAACTAGATGATCTTGGCTAGTAATTTTCCGTGACAGCTGAATATATCGCAGCATTTTCTGCAGCTGGATGCACTTGCGTAGGCGACACTTCTTCCAAATGGTGAAGCTTTTACCCCTTTCAAATATCTCTGATTTCCAGGAATTGAACTGGTTTGTTGGAACTTATGGCGCAAGAATAACTCTATGTCTTAAGAATAGTTAATATGAACTTTCGCTTGAATCATTGCTAATATATTTTATTTAACTTGTAAGCTTTTGTTTTATGAAAAGATTGATAAATTTGACCCGACTTCATTGATAAATGATTTTTTCATTATTATTACATTCTCAACCTCTTGACATCCAAATTTATTTAGCATGCCAATTCATTGACAACGGAAGAATGTATCATTTGGGTTGTCTTAAAATTTTTAATAATAGTATGATAATAATAATAGAGATATAATTTTTGTTATAACAAGTAATATAAAAAAATTAAAGTCAATTACTACTTATATCTTTCTTATTATTAAATAATTACAATTAATATGAATAATTTATCAAAAGATGATTGATTTTTCAAGAATTTAACTCGCATTCTTCACTTTCATGTGAAAAAATACTCGCATTTTAGCGATTACGCTATTTCCTGTTGATTTCAGTTCTCATTACAAACTGCTATTACTCTATTTAAAGTGTTGAAAATTAATTAAATTTAATTAATGAATATAATATTTGGAAAAACTTATTAACCCATTAACTGCCAAAACTAAAAGGAAGTAATTTATTTTTATACATGCGTTAGTATCTATTAATTTGGGATTGAATAACAATAATTTATTGTAAAAATGTCAAAATTTGGCTCAGCTTTTGAGAAATCAGGTATTGCGTTCGCGCAACGTCAGCTGAATAAGGGTTTGGAGTTGAACTGAACTTGTAAGAAGTTTGTCAGAATTGATATCTGGAAATCTCTTCCATTTTTCTCCGCTTTCGAAAACCACAAATGCCATTAAAAGAAATTAATTTATTATCAGATTTTATAGGTTGACATGTAACAAATTTGTATGAACTTTCGTATGAAAACTTTCACTACAATCACGATGAAATGCAACTTTGCAATCTTTGCATCTATGTATTGTCTGACTGTGACGTTGCATGCAACGCAGTCTGCTATTGACCTCTGATTTTATAATAAAGAGGCTACACACTAACTGTTTACTATTAATCTTGAATTTAATAGGTCTTCAGGTGGCCGAAGTACATCTACCGAAATCTCCATTCCCAAAAGGAGTTTTCAAAAGAAATAGTTAAGCCTCGCGTCTAAAAATCCAAGATTGACTTTTTTATTTTCGGTAGTTGATGACTTTGACAATTTCCATGCATTTGTTTAATTTGTAAGTACATGCCACCACTACTTTTTCCCGTGAATTTCTATTCTGTAAATTCCTACATGATTTCAAAATGCCAGGACATCGACTGTGATTTTACCTGTTGAGGAAATTTGAGTTCAACATTGTAAATTGTAATAATTTCAATTAGTAAACAATGCAGAATTGAACAAATCCAAACCATGCACACATTGCACAACAGGGTTTTTAAAATAGAATTCTTAGAGGATATGAATGTTACGCTGTGTGAAATCATTTCTTTAGAAATGATTATGCGGTTTCACCTTTTGAGGAAATTCAAATTGACCGTTGAAAATTTTAATATTTTTGATTTCTTAACAATACAGAATTGAAAGGTCTCCAACCAGATTATGTCAAAGATTCCTATTTCCTAATGCAGTAGTTTAGTTAGAAAAATAAGAGAATTTTCCAATTTGTGTAATTAGACAGAAATAAGCATATCTCAAAATGTCTTGAAAACTTATATTCACTACATTGTTACATTAAATTTCTTGTTTAACAATTCCTTCATTAAAATTGAAGCTACAAAAATACAAGAAATTCTTTTCCAGTCTGTGCATTTTAATTGAAGCTACAAAAGTGTTCCGTTGCGAAACGAAAACACCGCATTTTATAGGTTTCTGGCCTCTTTTTCGTCATTAGATATTTTGTCTATCGCTTTCTATTTCTAAAATGCTTGTGATTCGAAGAAATAGAAAAGAAGTCCTTGGACACCTCATTTCCATGTCTTTCCGTTCGCTCAGCAGACAATTTCCACCTTTTAAATGAGATGGAAGGCAAGAAAGTCTCATTGCGAGATTTCTTGCCGAAAAATGGCTCTCCTTCCCTGATGGGAAAAAAGAGCAGACACACACATTCGGTTACAGAAACCAATCTAACTGTTCTCTCATTTTTCTTAGGGTGGATAGAATGAATCTTTTTCGGGTTCAATTCGTTCGAATTACTTCTATTAGGCGTCTCGCGAACTGGCAGAACTAAATTAGCTGGCGGATAGCGGCAGACGTTCCTTGCCAGACTAAATTGAATTGTGGGGATCGAATCATTCCATCAGGTGCGTCGTTGGCAACTTGTGGGAAATCTTCCGTTTTCTTCATCCAATTCAATGATTCATCGACTTTCTACAGTTATTTTTTTAATTAAAGTATTTGTAAAGATGGTAGTAAATACTAGAGAAAAATTTCCTTATTAATTTATTTATTGAGAACAAGGAAAATGAATATTTCAAAAACATTTGATTTTGAATAAATTGGATCTAATTTTCATCGTTATTTTATGATCTGTCTTCACTACTTTTTTAAGTTATTGTTGCTTATTCTATACAAATTTGATGGCCATAATTTATATTATATTAATCACTTATATCAACAATAACAATGTCATTATAAATCTTGTCCATATATCAGGTGCTGGATCGTACTTCTAAAATTGATGATCTGTGCAGTAATAATAAGAATATATCCTCAGTTATGATTTAACAAGTTTCTATAGTTAAATAAAACTATCTTAACATTAAAAGTCTTATAACTTAACTATTTTCACCTATTAACTATTTCATTTGATCATTATCCAATCAGCATTGGATATTTAACTGTAGTTTTAAGGAAGTTGTTCCTTGTTAAGTTTTCTTCCTATACTATTTAATTAATTATATCAAACATAAAAATGGTATTTTTTGTCTACAAATTTTAATAGAAATTTCACATTTGTGTTGTTTTATGTCATCAAATTATAACGCATTTACTAATTAGAAAAATTTATTTTAATGCCGAGCTTACACTCGGCCTATTGTAAGACGACAAGTAGGCAGGGACTGATTTATGTTTGCAATAATTTCATAAGATAGATTCAGATATATCATGCTTGGCTACAAATTGCCATTTTGGCATCACTGAATATTTTTTTACTGCATGTGGTATTAAAATAATGGATATTTGCACAAAAAAAGGTAAAATTTTGTGTCAACATACCTAAATTTGAAAAACTATAGAAAAAAAACGGCAATAAAAATTGAGAAAGAACACAACCTGACATCAGAAAAAGCAAAAAAAAAAAAAAAAATGTCGGAATTAATCTTATAAGCCAAACTTTTCCCCTCCAAAAATACCGTCAAATTCTATAAACGCATGTGTTGTAAAAAAAAATTAAGTACTGCGGGATGTAATTTTTCCGTTGGAACAATTAGTTGCCATCGATAGAACAGCATTTTTCAGCTTTTCTGCTCATGCGCTGCCTACGTGTCGTCTTACAACAGGCCGAGTATAAAATACATAACTTTGCTTTTCCCAATACAAGCCTAACAGGGTTTGATTTTTTAAGCCTTTTCACGGGAATTAACAATACTTTTCCCTTTCCAACCCGAAACTGATATATTTTTTAACTGAATGTGACAGGATAATATCACATTAATGTTTATAACGCTCATTGTATGTGTGCTTACGTGTGTTTGTTATAGCACCACTTTTAAATGAGTGAGTGATTTTAATAAAATTTTATGCATACCCCTTTATAGTTTGTGAAAACGTACAGACTGTTAATAAATGACTATTTCAGTATTGCGCTGTTATTAAAAGAAAACAAAACGAAATATTATCTTTTTTCTCATCACAAATTAAAAATAACTGTTGAATAGTTAGCTTTAACACAGTTATAAGTGTCCATTATATGCACCTCCAAAAATACAAGTGATATAACGGCGATTTTTGCTCATCTTTACAACGGGTTGCAGTAGCTTCTGAGGGTGTGGACCGTTGAGTCCCTGAGGGCAACAGTCTGACTTTTAGCTCACGCACGTTACAAACCTTTTTTACGAGAAGGACTTCATTTATTCATCCATAGATCGTAATTTAAATCTGGAACAAAGAACGACCACCTCTGAAGCAGTACCCTCAGTAATATCACCTTCGACATGCCAGCAACAGATTTAACGTGCACAAGCCACCACAAACGCACGGAGAGTCTTCGGATGGTGGGTTCGAACTCGCAGCCCAAGGGATGCGAATCCAACGCCCTACCAGCCTGGTTTTCCGGGCCTTATAACGGCATATACGTCGTATTTTTGGAGAAATGTTATAGTTTTGACTATATGTCAAAGTACTAATAGGTTTAAGTGAATCTAATGAAACTCTTAGGATAATAACTAGCCCTAATGTATGCAGAGAAGATTATTCTAAACGGTCGGAAAGTTGTTTGATACAGCTTAGAGAACATGTTTCTTTTTTTTTCAATGAAATATTCTGTAATTGCAAATCAGTTTTAACATGATATTCCCTAGGTTTGGCGTGAATGTATAGTTAAAGTACAATTGTTAGTCACCCGGAATATTGTTCAGGATCTTAAAAAGTAAAAATAATTTTTCCAGAAATGTAAAATATTTATAAAATACTATATGCTGCATAATTTAATGAAAAACACACACACCTTATTATACTGTGCATTTGTGAAAATTTTATTAAAATGAAGACAATATTCAATTAATAAAATGAGTTAAAAATTGTTATTTTGCCGTTGTTTAGAAATAAATCGAACAACTCAGCTAGTTGGCTGATAAAAATGCAGTGCGAAGACATTGACGGAAATGGATATATCACCTCCATCTTGCCTGCGGGGCTATTCATGATCCACAAAATTGTAGACTATGACGAACCTTTTGTAGGCTTGGCCTTGTATTTTTAAGGATTGTAGGAACCCGGCAAATGGGTAGGAGGAGGAGGGAAGCGGCAGAGGCATGGTCAGTTAGATTTTTTTTCTTGCCGTGTGGTCTTTATGTTCATATTCTTACTTGCAAGATGCAAATTTGATATACTCTTTTATTAGTACCATCTAATTTTATAACTAATTCTCAGAACACATAGTTGTTGAGAATTCTAGTGTATTTCTTTATCATGAATAAACATTATTTTGTGAATTAAATATAAAGTATGAACGCATTTTACTGGGCTTAAACTGCTCTACTCATAATTTGTTCTTTTATTACATTAATATAGCTATAGGAATTAAATTATTTTTGTTCATAAATCTGTAGAGATAAAGAAGGTAAGAAATAAGAACGTCAAATGCAGGCGGTATGAATTTTAGAACAAGAGGAAATAAATTATGCAAACAAATTCCAAAAATGAACGATAATGGAGAGCTAGACGGCAGATCCTAGTATAAATATAATTAATCGTCTTCTTGTAATAAATTGAGCATTCTTTGGATGCTTATGAATTACGAATTATAATTAGAGTAGAAGTGCGATGATATTAAAATATACCAGCAACACCCAAATGTCAAATTTGTTTATCCATTAAATAAGATTAATATTTTATCACTTAATTAGAAAGCTCATTTTACGTGGCCGATTTATTTTTATGTGATGTCATATAAGAACGAAAAAGGCCTAAACTTGAGCTTGGTTAAGGGTTTTGTTTTGTATTGTAAATTTATTGCTGTTTAGAATTTTGTTGTGTGTTTACCTACTAAAAGTTTTGAAATTCAATTTATGAGTTAGACAACTGATTCTACGAGATGGAATGTTTTTATGTAAAGTAAGGTAAAAAAATAGTATAAACTGAAGAGTTGTTATTATTTCGTAGATATTTCTTAAGAATTTTTTTTTCTTTTTTTCTTTTCTTCGGCGTGCATACAGTTTCATTTTTAATCAATTGCTTTTTTCATCTTTTCATTTTGCCTAAAAGTGGTTTTAACCGTCCAATTTTAAAGATTTATCTGTCCAATTTTAAAGCTAGATATTCCTATTTAGGTTGAATGATATTTAACCCGTTGAATGATATTTGAATAATATTTGAATGATATTGTCGCGAAGATGAGATGAATGTAGTAAAGCTAACGAGAATAAACACACTCAAGCCCAACTCACGATTCTTTTTATTATCTGACAAATCTCGAAACTACTTATATACACAAAAAACCTTCTAGAATTTGGAGGCCCGCAGAAAATTAAGAATAAATTTACATAATACAAATTTGCAAAAGTTAACACAACAAATGACAAATTAAAAATAAAACAGAAATGAATTGATAGTTCCCATAGCAACTTGCTCCTCTTGTATTTGAACCCGCCATCTTCAGATTACGAATCCCGTACTCGCCCAACTGAGCCATCGGGGCACTTGGTTAGGAACAATTTTTGCTTCAATATTTTATTAACCACTGGAATAAAAAATATATTGAAAAATCTGAAAAAATCTGAAATTTCTGAATAAATCTAAAAAATCTGAAATTTTAATTTATTATCACGCGAGAACAGGATGTTGTTTTTGTTAAGGATTTGTGAATAATTGGAGGCAAAGAATAATTTGAAGCTCGAAATATCGTAGGCAATGCATAAAGCATAAATGCCATAATTCATTAACATATTTTGATGGCATTTTTATTTACTTTTATCAGCATTGCATTATTATTTATTATTTTTTGAAGGCAGATGCGTTTTTAAAAAGTTGATCTGCTTTTACCAGTATTGCTTTATTATTACGTATGTGTCTGACAGCAGAAGCGTTTTAAAAAGATCGTAGAACTATAAAATCATACATGTTATTTAATCTTGAAATCGGTCCAGCGCCAAAACTTTGTTTGCCAGCTAGAAAAGTTGAAAAATGAAAAGTTAAAAAAAATTAATAATTACACTCACGCACGCACACATACACACACACACACACACACACACACACACACACACACACACACACACACAGAGAGAGAGAGAGAGAGAGAGAGAGAGAGAGAGAGAGAAGACGTAATTGTTTCAAACTGGTTTAAACTGATTAATGACATAAAATAATGAAGATAAATAATGACTTAAAAACAATAAATTTCTCATATGATAGCATAAAATTTGGTGATAGTAGATTTCATTTTCTTTTCTATATTACACTATCTTTAAAGTTTATTTTATTTTATTTTTTTGTGTGATTTCTTTGCTTTAAACGAGAAAGTAAAAATTATAATTAGCTGCTCAAAATTTCGCTAACCACCGTATTTGGCAGCTCCTCAAAGGCGTCAAGCCAACCAAACCCAAGCCAACCCGCAGTTCAAAGTCCTTCGTGTTGAAATCCATCCTTTCAAAACAGAGCGGCCGAGAGTGGTTAAGATAGTTTCCAGGGCTGCTGACAAAAAAGAGAAGATTGACAAGCACCACCTGTTTTTTGTCTTCTAGTCTCCACCTCCTCATCCATCGTTTTCGAGAGACACTCTCGGAAGATCGTTTCTGAAATCCCGGGAGATAATGTCTTCTTCACGCAGAAGCTGGAGGACATGCGAAAAAAGAAACCAAATTTTATCGTTGCACTTAAAAAGATAACAACATTTTCTCAGGAGTCTATCGAGGATTTTATTTCTTCTTTCTTTTTCTTTTCTCACGGGTCCTTCAACTTCCTTTATCATTTGAATCTTAGAGATAATAAATAATGGTTAGATTTAATTTGACATTTTTAAAGTGACTAAATATCTCAAATTGGCTAGAGCACTCTCGATTTTTGAGTTTTTGAACCCGATTAAAAAATATCCTGAATTATTTAAAGTCTCAATGAGATATCCCTGCGTGTTTTTAGCAATAACTTAGATGTTAGATGCCTGCTTTTATTTTGATATTTTTTTTTCAATTTAAAGAGATATTTATTTGGAAAAATTGGTACAATATATTGCCGCGTTGAAAAGAAGCAGTCGACTCTCTGTAGCTGAATGGCTATCACTCGTAATCAAGAGATCGCGAGTTTGAATCTTGATAGCTACTATAAGGCTTAAAATTTGAGTAAATATTTATTTAACTCCTTGATTAGATTTTGTTCTTCTTTATTTTGCATTAAAGAAGATTCTGGACCTTTCTTTAGTTTACCAGATAAGTGTTCTTGGCTTTTCTTATTGTATTTAGAAAAGCATAACGGAACTTTCCTTGTTGGTATCAAAGCTGAATATCTTTCAGTCATGGAGTTCAGAGTTGTGCAAAACTTGTATCTGTACTTCGCTCAGTGAGTTGAGTTAATAAATTGGTTTGGCTTGACTTCCTGTGGATCTTTGAATTCCACGCTAAAATACCTACGTGACAATATATGTCAAAATATTTTCCATCATTTTCTATAATTTTTCCCAGTTCCTTCCAATAAATCTTGCAATTGATTGTTTTTGAATATTTTGGTCCTCCAGGCTCTTCTTTGTCACTGCCGCCGAAATCACCACTCTTGAATCGTTGAAACTAAAACCTACAATTGGGACATTGTAGACATTGGGACATTGGACTAAAACCTACAATTGGGCCGCCTCACCATAAGTTTTTTAGAGTGTCTGATGAGCTTCGGCAACTTATTTCTTCAAATAAAATATTTAAAAAAAGCAATGGATGTCGAAAATGCAATTTGGAGCGTTCCGTGATTGAAGTCTTTATACTCTGAGTACTAATCGGAAGACTTTCAAAATGATAACTGGTAAAAAATTGATTTTAAAAATTATAAAATGGTAAAAAGGTTTATATTTTGACTTTGATTTTGATTTCGTTTTATGTAATTTTATATAAATTGAATAAAATATTTTTCACTATTCTATTTTTTTAATTAAAGTTCGAAAACCGTCTCAAACCGTTTTTTTTTTCAAAATATTGAATTCGAAAACCGTTTTTCAAAATGTCGGTTTTTGTATATACTCTAGGTACAATTTTAATAAAGAGTACACCGGAAAAATTTGGGAAGGTCTGTTTTGCTAGTTTTTAAAATTAGGCGTACGTTATTCAGCTTGTTATTGAAAAACAATAAACTTTGAATATGTTGTAATTAAAAATCTGGCTGAAATATTGAAAATTCTTTCTTATTGAATACGTACTCATTAAAAAATATGTACTTGTAAACAGTGGTAACTAGTTGCTAACTGAAGGACCTGCCAGTTAATTAAAAAAATTTCATCGTACATTTCAAGTTTTACAAATAGTTGGTTTATAAATGTTTATCACAATAAAACCGTTTTTGACAAACATAAAATGTTGCTTTTTTTCTTGAGTGATATTGGTAACTTTCAGCATTTCGACAGGTGTTACATTGTGATTCTTTATCTTTATCTTTTCTTTCTTTCTTTTCTTCTTCTTCTTCTACTTTTTTTTTGTTCTTGTTGTTTACAGGAATCGCTGACATTCTAGAAAGTTACGGCATCTTTCAATTTATTCATTTTATATGCATAAGTCTCATCTTCTCTTTCTCTTTCTTGTTATTTTACCTGTCTGCAAAGTTTTTGTTTTTAACGTACACGTGTATTTGGACTTCAATAACAATCCTGATTGTCTTTACTGTAACCAAGAAAATGACATTGAACATATTCTAGCGCAGTGTTTGACGTATTCAAAAAAAATGTTTAGAATAATCTTACTTTCAATCATCAAGAAATTTTTTCTTCTAAAATTCTGATCTGAAAAATTATTTTTCATCAGCAAATATTTCTTCGTCAGTAAATTTTTTTTAAATATGTACTAACTCTGACTCTCTTGCATTAGCGAATGACGGCGTTAGCCGCTAAAAATCTTAATTTATCAATTTCAATAACAATAACAAAAAGATTGAAATTAGAAGAGAAATTAAATTAGA
>JAOUZG010040415.1:0-14362 GCA_026289955.1 Argiope argentata | reverse complement strand
TTATGATTAAAGATAGAAACATAAATAAAATGAAATGAAATAATACAACAAGAAACAACATTTGTATCAAAAATTTGTAATGCTCCAGTTGTTTAGAGGTTAGCTGAAAAATGATTTTCAGTCTTCAATTTTGCTACTTTTAGCATGATAATGATCATGAGCTTGATTATAATGGTGAATTGTGTGTTTGCCTTAGCATATGCATGATGCAAAAATCATTTAAAACAATCTGCAATTAGGTTACTGCAACTACAGCTATCAAATTTGGTTCATAATTAATTTTTTGAATAGATAAAAAAATTACAAAGGAGTTATCTTTTTTAAAAAATTCTAATTATTATTTTGAATTTTAAAAAAGTATTTAATATGTTATTGTTAACCTAATATTACCTAACACGGTTTTTGCATCAATGAAGCTCAAACACATAAATCCTTTCCAAGTTATTCTAAAATTATATATCATTTCAGCAATATTATTTTTATTTTTATATAATTTGTTTCTATATTTTAAAGAATTTTAAAAATATTTTACAATTTAACTTAACATTTTTAAATTTAATTTTACAAACATAATATTGATTAAAAAAATGTATTAAAAATAGGAATTTATCAAATAAAATATATGTATATTTTATTTGATAAATTCCTATTTTTAATACAATTTTTTAATCAATATTATGTTTTTTTGAAAATATGCCAATATTACTAAAAATAACAAATTTTTTTATAACATAAAAATGAAATATAATTATTCTATGTTCAAAAACTAGAGATTTGAATTTCTAAAATTATTAATTTAAATTTCTCAATCTAAATTTTCTAACCAATGCATGAAACAAATCTTTGGGAAGTTGTCATTAGTTGCCTTTTGTTATACTTTCTTTTGTTTTTATTCCAATTGAAATGAAATTGGTCCAATTTATTCCAATTCCATTGAAATTGGTGAAAGAAATTATGGAAGAGAAACTTATGCTATTTTTTATATTATGACAATCAGAATCTACTTTAGTTTGCAAATAGAAATTTTTTTAAAGTAATGAATTGATAGAAATTAAAAGAAAAGGATGAAATGAAGTGTTCAAATTCTTTTAACAAACACTTGAGAGAACTTTTTTTAATTAACAATACAAAATCAAGATAATATGAAAGTTTTGATAAACATGCTTTGGCTCATTACTGAATTTCAATGTCTGCAGGTTCTCTAATTTTGTAATATAAATTTTCCATAAGTTTGATCATGTATGATTCAATAGATTGAAGAATTCTTGAATAGCAGGAGCAGTTGAATTTTTGGGGCTGAAGATAAAAAAAATTTCCTGTCAAAATTCTCAATAAATAAGTTTTATCAAACTTATTTTCCCCCCTTTATTCAGACTAATGAAAAAATAATAATAAATTATATTATCTGCAACTATTCAAAATGTTTGAAAAAATAAATAAATTTCCCTCTCCTTAAAGCCATTTTCACCATTTCATTTTTCATTTTTTTTTCCTTAGTAAACAAGTATCATAAAAGACATACAAAAAATTATGCATTGTTCATTAACCAAAACTTGATAACTAATATTTTACCATTTCTTGAGGGGCCAGAAATGAAATTTTAAACTAATTTAATATTTTTAACTGGGTAAAGGTTACGTATAGTGTGCCCCTTGCCGTGCCAAGGATGCCAAGTCGCCAATAAAGATGGCCGACAAAGTAAACAAACACTTCTATGGGATAGTTACGGTTACAACTTTTCGCAATATAAATATGATATTATTTTTTTTTACCCATAAGCGTTATCTTTTTTATTTATTTTTTTTCAGACCCGGTGCCTTCAACAGATGCCTCCGGCATCTGTTGAAGGCACCGGGCAGAATTTTTTAACTTAAAAAAACATCCTACGGCTTCGCTAGGCCCGGGAGCGGGAAACTAGTAGCTTCGCTAGCACATTGAACATAAGGAATGTGCGAATAACATGAACAGTAAATAAAAAATAATTGAGAAAGACAAAGATGCAAAAAGAATGGATTTAATAGGAAATTTTAAAGAACGAGAAATGCGAATAATTCTATTGCAGGTGGTTTTTAAAGAACGAAAGCAGACGACTTCGTAAAGAAATAAAGCAGACGATTTTGTGAAATCGCATACTGAAAATTAAAATGAGTAAAGGAATAAATATTTTATGATCGCATTAAAAATATAATTGAAACTTCTATTTAACTATACAAAAAAATATTAATTATAATACAGATCAAAAATAAAATATTTAGTTGATATTATTTTATTATTTTTAATTTAACAGTTTTCATTAAAGAGTTGAAGCTCATGTACAGCTCAACTATTGTATGAAGAAGTAAACAAAACATCATTAGGGTTACTACAAGAGCGTTGTGTTGGGTTCCCATATTGGCGACAAACTCGGGGGCACACTAATGACCATTTTAACCTTTTAATTGAATTATCATTTGATCATTAACAAATTAAAATTGTGATTCTGTATCAATAAAATAGTAGATAAAATTTAAAACAGGCTTTTACAGTTCTTTCACTTTTAATAAACATAACAATCATATTTTAATTTTTATCAACTAATATATTTTTAATAAGAAAATACTAAGAAAACAACAAAATAATGCCTATTTTGATATTTTTTAAATTATCAAAACTTATCGATGTTGTAGGGGGTCACAAACATGATTATTTATGCATGTTTTTTTGTTTCCCGTATCATTAACTGGACATAAAGTTCTAAATTATTAATTACAAAATAAATTCATACTGTTTGACAAAATAACATAAAATTTGTTTAATATTGTATTTAAATAAAAAAATTTAATGAACAGATATGCAACTTCAAACAATCATGCATGTGACATGAAATTATGAAGAGCATAGAACAGTTTTACAAGTAAGTTCACCTCAAGCAGATGGTAACAGAATCTTGCTTATTTACAAATTATAATTTGCTGTTTGTTTTACATGGGATGTTTTATAGCATATGGTGTTTAAACATGTGCTGCACTTGTACACTGCAAATGTGTTTTTATAGTATATAAACATCCTTGTGTTAATTTTGTTATTTGAAGCATAAAATATGGATGATGAAAAAAGAAGAAAGAATAATGCTAAATGCAAAGATATTATGAGAAGAAAAAGAAGGAAGAAATGATTCTAAAATTAAAAAGAAAGGAAGGTTAAGGCAAAAAAAGTTGGGGTACAAAAGTAACAACTATGACAAAAAAAGGGGGGAAGAAACAAATGGAAGCTGCTACAGAAAGGCATAGGAAACTCTGAGATGCCAAGAAGTAAAATACTTTCAAGTTTGAATACTTCTACTATGACTACATCAAAACAAATATTTTAGAGCTCCTGAAATGCTTGATAAAATAATAAAAAAACTTGGATTTAAATAATAATTTTTCATGGTCAGATATGCAACTTCAAACAATGATGCATGCCACATGAAGTTATATAAATAACAAACATACCTTCCTGGCCTGATGTCATGTCATTTGGTGGGTTGCAATAACGAAGAGCTTTTACCATTTTGAAGCTCGATGCGGGAGGTAAACGATTGTGTTGAAGAGGATGAATCAATGGATGTGACACTTTTGGTACTTTTATTTTTGAATGAGTGCTTCTGCTGATGAGGAGAACTGTAAAAAGATATATTTCTAAGAATTTTTGAGGAAGACATTTAAAAATAAGATAAGTTGTACTATAACTCAACAAATAATTTCATTTAAAATACTGACTTCAATAAATCCTTTTAAATTATGTTATAAACACAAAAAATAACAATACTCTCTTAAAAATTATTTTTGAACTTGATATTTATATAGAAAGTTATTTTAGGGCAATAAATATTAGAAACGTTTAATGTTTAGTAATATATCTCAAAATACAGTTTATTTAAAAATTCTATGGATTAACTCAAAAATAAACCATTAGGAGAAAAAACTCAACCAATAGTCCAAAATTTAGTCTAAAGATTGTATAAGCTATGTTCATTTGGTTAGTACATGATCTATTTAAAAGTGTAGAAATGTATTTGACTAGTTACACAAAATGAAAAAAAGAAATTTTAAAAAACGAGGCTGTCAGATATTAAATGCAATTGTCCTCAAGTAGAAATGCTAGTAATGAGTTAAAAGTCTAAATAAAGTAAAAATCATACTAAACAAAATATTCTTCAATTAAATATATATTGTCTTTTTGTTATTTTTCGACAAAGATATTCGGAATAGAAATAGGTATAAAATAGGTTAAAAAGTAATAATAATCAAACGGATATTTTGAGAATTATTCAAAGAGCTCAATTATACATGTTTTAAATCAATGTAATCTCATTTTATAACATTTAGTACTTTAAATTTCATCTCTTTGTTGTTATGCAGAAGGGGGGGGAGAAAGAATATTTTGCATACATATTTCATCAGCTTAGCTGTGGCTCAAGCAGTATCTTGTAACAATACTGTGTTTTTACAACTATACAATCTGTGCAGTGATATTTTCAGGATAACTTAAATAATTCCTCTGTTTAGTTTATTTTGAAGTGTTAAACAATAGATTAATAAAATTATTAATTTTTTGGATTTATGAAATTAATTTTGAATTTTTAAAAATGTAATTTATTACTAACTTTTTAATAAAACAATTATCATTTGAATGAATTTTCTCATTTATTTTAATTGCATTCTACACACTTATTTATAAAGATTTACACAAAAAAGTTTGAATATTAATAAAAATTCATAAATTGTTAAGTCAAAGTAAATATCTTTAAAATGCATTGATGAATTTTTTATACTTAATTGCATGTCACTCGAAAACATTAGACTTAACTGGATGTTGTTGGTAAACCTATTTATTATACTAACATAATATCACTGTTTGTTTGTATTTACACATAATCATCGGTTGGAATAAACACAATATCTTTTCAGGTGCAGAAAGGTATCTTTCAGGTATCTTTTCAGGTGCAAAAAAAAACAACAATTGGCATAAAATCAATAGACAAATACCAAATTTTTAAGATTGGTACTGAATCTCTATAATGACGTCCTTAGTGCAATTATATACGGATCATTAATATCAGAATATAATCAACTATAATTTGGGAAAACCTGAAAACTCAAATGGTATTCCATTCCTTAAAGCCAAATTTCTTAATGTTAAATTATTAGGATGAGCTGAAAAGCTATAATTTTATTTAATGCAAAACTTGAAACATGCACCATACTAAAGTTGATGAATGAATGATGAAAAATGAGTTTCTTTTGTTCAAAAATCAAATGTTTTCATGTGCTGTAATTTTTTCAATGGAAACCATACAGTAAAACAATAAGTACACCAGATGGTTTGGTTCTGTCATTATATATAAGCTGGATGTATATGAAAGGAGGCACATGAAGCATTCAAATAATAATAACAATAAAATATATTTTGTCTAGAAACTAATCATATAATTGAGAACTTTTTAAATATCTATACTAAATAGGAAAGTTAAATGTTAATGTATAAACAATATTTATACAATTTAATTTTATATCTAGATGCACAGAAGCAAAAGGATTTAAAAGATTCCAAATAAAGAAAAAATTACTGAGATGAATAAAAATTTTAATCTGAAATTTATGACATAATAAATCATTACTCAGATTTTTTAAAAACAATCTTTGAATTTTCCAATTAAATATGAAGACGCAGAAGAATTCAGAGAAAGTAGAATAACTTTTACGCACATTTATTTCAAACAAAAAAAATTCCACTTTAGTAAAAATTCTCCATTACAAATTTTTTCAACAACATTTAGCATAATTATCCACACTAAAATAAAATAATGAATGAAGGGTAAAATTTGTAATGTATTGATTTATTCGATAAAAAGCAATTTAAATTGTAATATAAAAAATTGTTAATGAGCATCAAAGAATTTGAAATTTTCAGAATATTGTTTGAGCTTAAAATACATCCTATTAACATTTAGAAGTAAACCTGTGAATATCATGCCTATAATCCATGCTGCAATAAGGCAACCAAACAGGAGTTTGTGTCTTGTTATAAACTTCATAACGGCAAATTTGTTATCTATCATGTCTTTCTTTTAAGATAAACTTCTCAGCAGAAGTATCTATAAAAATTTTACGGCACAAATCACATTCTTGATTTGATTTGCCATACGGTACTCTGTATCAATAAACAATCAATCGTGTGTGTTTTTAAAAAAATTGAGCTTACGATGTAAAAAAAAGAAAAGAAACCGTAATAACAATGTTAAGATTGCCATTCTGCAAAACCAAATTGAAACAAGAAATGAAAGACAATTTCAAAGCTGTCGTGCAAGAGGGCTGCAGGGGAGATGTGCTGAGAACGTGCAATTCTAAGTTAATGTGCTAAGAATGAGTTATTCTAAATTAATAAGTCTAATCCTGAAATTTAAATAAGAAAATTGGTATTTTATCTTTTAACCATCGTTTCAAAGAATAGTTATAATAAATGTACCCCAAGGAAAAAATCGCAAGACATGACGGTTAAATTTTGTTCAAAAATAGTTTACTGGTAAGGTAATAAAGACTGTTTCGTGCTCATGCTCTTTACGCAAGACCAAAAATAGCAAAAATTTTAAAGATGAGTACTTTTAAGTCAGATATTCAACTTTTAGAAGGATTCAATGGGGTCAATTCATGTGACGTCAAAGGTACGTGACATGTGACTTTTGCGCATGGCATTTAAGTTTTCATCCGCAAAGCTTTCCTCGATGAGTCTGTCATTAACGCCCTCCACCAAGCATGAAGCGGATTTTTTGTTTACATTTGTAGCTGTAATTTTGAGTCGTTTTCTTTCTTCCTGTTAAAGTTAAAAGATGAAAGACTGATGTGCTGCTGGATGCTTTAATGTGAAACACGAGTTAATGCCATGATAAAATGCATTTTTTTAGTTTCCTTTCAACAATCCTGACATTGGTTGTTAGCTTTGGAATGGAAGGTTGTTGTTTTCGAAGTTCTAATATGCGCTGTTTATTTTCAAGAATTCATTTAGTGTGTTTATATTCACAAAATGTTGAAACCCAAAAACTGTTCCAGTAATTTTTTTTTAGAAAATCCTCTCAAAGGAAAAGAAATTGGTACGTGTATTGCTGTCTAAAACAAATGGGGACAATTAAACAAAATCTTCAATGCATTTCTAATTTTCTTTATTGACATTTGATGGAATTTTCTGATAATTTTGAATATGCTTAGAAGATTTTGAAATATTTACATGAATATTACATTACATTTATCCTACAAAATCTTATCTAAATTTAATTGATGTAAGTAAACAAACTTATTGTAAAAACTATCTCTCTTAACTGAAAATTAGAGGCTTTAATGCTGACTTGGGTGGAGGTGAATAAATTTCTTTAAGATTTATTCAATAAATGGATCTTTTCCAATTGCTAGAAAATTCAATTTTTGTATTGATTGTTAACAGCATTTATAATTGATGTATTATATTAAAAGTGCTCTTAATTTGGTAAATGGAATGCTACTTACTTTAATGCTACTTTTTACTGAAATAATTCACAAATTACAAAATGAAGTTCAAAATTCTGTGAAAAAGATTCATTCCTGAGAATATTGTTAATAATATTAAAATGAGGGCATTGAAAAATTTCACGAAAGAAAGGTTTTTCTCTGTATATTCTTCTTTTAATTTTGAAACTGATCTTCAAAAATTAAATATGTCAAAGCATCCATTTGATTTTTTTTTTAAATTAAAAATCCAGTTGATTTTTGAAAATAAAACTCCAGATTCATTATTGACTGCATAGAAACAGATCAACCCAACAGAATGATTTCATGCAAATGATTTCCAGTTTTTATAAAGAAGCTAATATTTTAAAAGATATGATAGTCATAATACTTTCAAGATCTGTCAACTTCATTTCACCATTACACTGGGATAGCATATCTAAATAGGAATTTTTTGAAATTAAAAGCTATCTGATGGATGTATTAGAACTGAATGATTTTGTGATGACAGATAAAAGCTTTCAAATTGAACAAGAACTTAAAAAAAAAGGATATAAGTTGAAAATAAAATTTTAAATGACTGTACTCAGTTTAAAGTCACTGAAAGAATTGATAACTGCTGGATATCTTATATACTATTACAGTAGAAAGAGCCATTTCAAAAATTATAATGAATAAATATTTTGTAGGGGCTGTCCTTTATATGTGCTTATATAATATCAATTACTTGCATGTTGTATAACTTTCAAAGACCATTAATTAACATCAAATAATTTTTTGTATTTGTTTTTTAGTTTTTGGCATTATAATAAAATGCATTTTGGGGTTTTTACTTTTTGAGTGTGAACCTTAAAGCTTTCTTTTTCTTGTAGTAATTCATATTATTGTTTTATTGCCATGTAATCACTTCTAATAACTTAAGAGCAAAATGGATGGGTTCAGAGATCATTATTACTAGTTTTTCAAATACATTTGTTTATTTGTAATAGATTCAAGTCAGATTTATGTCAGGCAACTATTGCTATAGTTAGAAGGAAATGTCATTAGTTTCTTTATTTAAACAGAAATTGATTGTTATCATAATATCATGCTATACTATTGTGCACTTCAATGATTTCTGTTTTAAAAAATATTGGTCTTTTCATTGAAAATCAACTTCTGAAGCATTATTTGTTATATATTTTTTATTTCTAACTTCCTTGTTACATGAATTTTTCATTTTTTTCTACTTTAACCTATTAATTTTGAATAATAAAATTCTATAAAAGCATATTCTTTCAACTCCTCTTTATAACCTGTTTTACTTTTATATTTGTATTTATCATGATCTTATTCTTGCTTATTAAATTTGCTGTATTGTATGTTTAATTTTATATTCGTTCTGAGTAAGTTTTATCAATGCAACTTTAAAATTTAAAAATACATTTCAGATATGTTCTGTTTTAAAACTGTATTGTTCGATATTATGTTTTTATAAGTGATAAAGAAAACGTTGTTCAGTATTCAGGTTGTTTCTGTTGAATAAAATTGATTTCATCATTTTTGACATTCTTGCCATACTATGTTTATATTCTTTGTGTCTAGAAAAAGAAATGTTGATAAACAACTTTTGAGTTGTTTTTTTTTTAATTGGTAAGAGCACTAAAACATCCATTTGATCATATTTTTTAAAAATAATTATCATATGTATTTTATCTTTTTTAAAATGTGTAAATAAAAAATTATAAAGGCATAATTTTATTTGTTTGTCCTTTAATGATTTCTATAAGTTAAAATAAAATAACTGGTTCTGGTTGCAAAGATTTTAAAAAATTGTATCTATACCTTTTATAGTTCATAATTTGCAATTGTAAACAAAATTTATTACATACATTAAAAATTTGAGCTTCATGTTTTTTTCTTCTGAGCAAACTGAAAACATCTAAGTCTCAAATAAAAATCATTTACTTAAGAAAGTCTCTTAATAAAAATTACTACTTAAGAAAAAAAAAATATATAATAATTTTATTGGTAAGCTTACAAATTTTAACTTATCTAAGAGTTATATTTATTTTTAAAATTTATATTTATAAAATTCAACCTACAGAGGATAGGTTCTTTTCCCTTTGATTTATTATTTAAAATTTTTTAAAAAAAAAGAAATATGTAATTTTTTAAAAACACCACCATAGCCATTTATCAAAATGTATCTTTTGAACTATATATATATATAATATATGGAAAAGTAAAGAATAAAAGGGTAGCAAACAAATTAAAAAGTGATAATTAATTAGACAAAAATAATTGCATTAAAAATACTATTTGAAATTTTAGGATAAGAAATAAAATTACAATACTACAAAAGTTTGGTGAAAATAATTCACAATATTAAATTTTAAAACATATGAAAAGTTTTTTATAATTATTCGTTTAGAGTAACATTCAACTGCAACAGCTGACTGCAATGCTTTCACCAACGTTATCGGCAGACATCCCGAGATGCGCAGAACGGTTGAAAATTGAACAGAATCGGTTTGTTTGGTACGTGACACGTGACCCATGAATTGACCCCATTCGATCTGCTTTATCTAGTAAACGCTGTTGTTATTAGTGGCACTTGTCATGAACAAGCCTCGTGGAGGTATCATCGATTTTAAGCTGAAAGGAGCATCTCTTGTTTTGAATTAGCGCCAACTAGGACCAGCGACTTAGCTACTCACTCATCAGAATCACTTGCACAGTCCCTTTTTTACAGGGGAGGGGGAACATTCATACACCTTACAGATAGAACTCAGAACAGCCATTCCTGAACATGAACTCAAATCCGGGAAACTCAGGTCTCGGGGATGAAGCGTAACCCCTATGCCAGGATGCCAGCAATCTAGTAATTCTTGGGCAACGGAAATAACCAGTAGTTAGGACAACATTCCTTTCTAAACAGTTCGTAATGATTCAAATCCTTAAAAAATGATGTTTTTTTTCTTTATCTTATAATCACATATAATGAATTATTCTGTTATTCTCTCTCCTTGAAACCATAATGATATATTCGGCACTTTTACAGAACACGATAAGAAAAGAAGGTGAATCTGCTTCAAAGCCAATAAGTGTTAATAATGGATAAAACGGAGTGCGCTCATACCGCTCGAAGGGAACAAAAAAAAATGAATAAGTAATATTCGTTGATCCCTATGAATCACAGAATAGTTGTTATGATCTGAACGGCATTGTAGAATGTTGCGAACAATTAGAAATATCAAAGACTTGATCAATATATAGACGTGATTTCTTATATGGTACACAATTAACACAGAATATTCTAGGATATATCTAAGATGTTCGATTTCGTGAGTATATGGTGATATTTTCTTGGGCATTCTTGTTTTAACAGGATGGATATGTATTCTTCACTTATCGCTTACTTGAAGATACTTCTAAAAACATTGAAAAACAGAATTTTACAGGAGAATTATTTGTCGATCATATGACTAAAAACAACCCAAATTTTCGACACTGCATAGTAAAAGAAATTATATATATATTATTATTATTATTTCATAATTTTTATTATTTTATTTTGATTTTTCTTTCAAGGCACTTTGATGTAAGACCCTCTTTAAAAATTAAAGGCATGATTAAAATAATTTTATTGTAATACTCATTTTAAAAATAACAAAAGCAAGAAGTTTCTTCCCAAAATAAAGGGATGAGTGTCTCTACTATTCAAGAACGTTATAGAATACCCTTAATAGATGAGAACGCTCAAACGATTTTAGACGCGAGGGGGAAATAAAAGTGTGTGGATTTTTATTGGAAAGCTTCCGTGGCATTTATTTCTGAAGATAGAATAACTACCTTCTGATTACAGAAAATTATTTCCCATTCTGGTGTTTCTCCCATAATGTTAACTTAACCAATTTGATTTTTTAAAATTTCGCTACGACTACTTTCGTTTTCTCAGCATAAAGTAAACTAAACGCTGTAAGAATTTATCTCTACAATTTTACAGATACACATCTGTGGTTTTCTATGAGTGAAAGAACTTTTTATCTTGGTGTGCTCGCTGAAACCAGTCACCGAAAGTGGAACGAAATTCAACTACTTAAGCAGTTCGTGTCGAATTTGCCGCTGGAAGCCATTACAACAACTCGAGAGTTCGTCACGAATCCCAATGCAATAGACATTTATACTGCAATGAAAATGCCTTTTATTCGGAGCTTGGCGACAAACATAGTGACCATTTGGCCACAAAATGGATACTGCCAGAAACTTCAAGAATTTTCACAATCCATCCAATAGAAACTGAGATTCACAGGAACTGGACAATAAACCCTGATTGACCAAGAAGGTTCTTGACCCGCCTCCCGGCAGGCAGGAAATTTCAAGTTGCAGGGTAATTGAATCGAATCGGATGCAGAGTTGGAGTAGAAGACAAGTAATGCGTCTTTGAGAGGTTAGCGAAGCAGCGGTGAAGTAGTCAGTCATGTGGTAGTAAGTCGGCAGTTAACTCAAGGACAGAGTTAAAACTTCAGCCGTTTGGAGAGACAGTAAACCAAAGTTCTCCTCTCTTGCTACATTCTGTCTGGCCGCTTTGTGTGCTGTGGTCGATTACTACTAAAGACTATTGTCTGCTATTTTTTGAGTTATCTTTGTTCGTCTCGGCTATACATGTCTGTCGTCTGTGTATTCGTAGTCTTTAGACTCATGCTTCTTGTATAAATAAATGTTCTTTTTTGTATTCCACTGAAACCTGCTGATTGTGTTTCCACCCTGTACGCCAAAAACTCCAACCTGAAATCTTGACCAAGCTCCACGTTTTAGACTTCTCTGAGTTCAAAAAATGCATTTAAAAAAAATTTCTATCTGTTTGTCAGTCTGTGACAAAAATAATAATTTGATATTTAGTATTCTATCTTTAAACCAAATTTGCAGATTTTTATCAAATTCTGATTAAAATATGCTCAGAGGTAGCTCTGTTCGGTTCGAATGTAAGTCGACACGGTTATTGCAAATAAAAGATAGCTAGGTAGATAAGATACGGTAGACAGACTTGACATCTATAGTGTAGACACCTATCGAGTTTTGAGTCAAATCCAGCGACTGTTGGTCCCTACTTTCACAAACATGTAAACGTGATTGTTCAAAAACGCATTTTTTTTAAAAACATATTGTTACGGATCCCTGGGTTCGCCTGGAGTGGATTAGTTGTTTGAAATCAACGGTCTTCAGTAGAAAACAATGACGACGTTTATTAACACAAATATAATAACACAAAGACGACGAATACACAGACGACAGATATGTACAGCTGAGACTAACATACAGAAGCACACTACAACAAGTAGTAGCCCACAAGTAGAAATCGATGACTGCGCACAAAGCGGCCAGACAGAATCTAGCAGGAGAGGTAATCCTCGAAGCTTCGCTCTACGGTCTCTCCAATCGGCTGAAGTTCTCACTATCTCCTCACTTTAGCTGCCGACTTACTACCACTCGACTGGCCAATCGAAGCACGACACGACACTACTTAAACAGTATACAATAGGACTTGGCCCACATCAGTTCAGCAATTGCTTGAGCTCCATACAAAGCTGGCACTACCCCGTTGCTTCGCTATCCTCTCGAAGACTCGTTATTTTTCTTATTTCCCAACTATAAATCCATTTCAATTCACATTGCAGCTTGAGACTGCCAGCCTTTAATAGCTCCCGGGAGGCGGTTCCGAGAATCTTCTAGGCTAATCAGGGTGCATTCAAGTTTTTTATAGGACAGATCGTTAAAATTTTCGAGGTTTCCAACAATATCCATTCTATCGCCAAAGTCACGAAGTTTGTAGCGAATTTTGATATAACAAATTAGAATTTTTTTAGAAATTATTTAAATGTATGCTATTAAATACCAGTTTCAAAAAAATCCCTTATTTTTATTTCAGATGTTGACATTCTATTGCTAATATCTAATACTCAAACCCAAAAATATGGTTAAATTACATTTACGCTATGTTTTTTCTAAAAAGTAGTCCGAACGTGTTCTAATACCTTAAAGATAATAGGAGAGGTCATCTTAACATTTTTCTTTCATTGGCATAACTAGACGGATAGTTGTTTCTTCTTATAAAAGCGACAGTATAAAAGCAAGATTAGCTGACTATAAAAAGATAGAAGGTTATTCTTTCGATAAACTACCTGATGTAGAAATCGATAGGGCTATAATGTACAATGTATTAAATATTATCATGTGATAATGTTTGAAACGAGAAATACGAAATGCTTTCTTTTATTTATTTTTCAAGATATGAAAATATTGGAGAGGGGGAAGGAGGGTTATCCATTCTTTATTTCAATTTGAACTTGCATGGATCAACATTTGTTGAAAAAAGCCAAAATTATTTGTAGAAAATTTTATCCTTTCATTCAAACTAAAAAAAATTAAAGGCCATTTTTTATTAATAATCAATATTTTTTTTCTTTTTTATAAGAGCTTCAGGAGAAAAAGAAGGAAAGAAGGGTGGGAGAGAGAAAATACATTATTTTCATTTTACAGGTCCTTTACCATGTTGATTGTAAAGGCAGGTGGATTTACAGTAGAGTATTAAGTTAACTTCTTAGATTTTGGGATTGATGTTGCACTGAAGAAAAATAAGTTTTAGCCACTCATTTGGAATGATTCCTATAAACTTCTGAATGATAGCTAATAAAGGTATTCTTGCTATTTTATGAGCAGTTCTGTAGCTAGAAGGGAAAAAAAGACTTAGAACTCATTTTCTTCTTTTTAACCATAAAAATCTGCGCTTCTAAAAAAAGAAACTTTATGTTACAAACTGATCAATGACTATAAATAAATTAGAAAAAAAAGCAAAAATGAAATTTACGATCTCAAATTTC
>JAOUZG010040414.1:31580-76041 GCA_026289955.1 Argiope argentata | reverse complement strand
TATATATATATATATATATATATATATATATAAGGAAAATAGATAAATGCGTTTAAGGCTGAAACAACTTTCGACTGATTGCACTAATCGGAACTTAACGAAAAGTTTTCAAAACTCATGGTTCAGAAATGATTTACAAATACAAATTAAAAATTAAGATCAATAAATTTTTTATACACATAAGCTAGGACCTAGTGGATAACGCAATCTTGTACATACACATACTATTTAGTTATAAAAAAAAGTAAAAAAAAATCTTATCAAGCATAATAAAATACATTCTGTAAAAATTTCTAAACATAATAATTGCAATAAATACAATATTGCAAAGAATCGTTGATTATCTTTTACCAAAAGTATAGACTCAATATTTATTTTCAGAATATCGCAAAATTATAAACCAATATTTATAAGGAGAGATAGATGCAAGATTTAAGAGATAATGCTCTAATGGTGCATAATGGCAATATGCACCATTTAGAGCATTTCGTCCCCTGCAATTTCATGCAACAAAAAAGGACAGTTTAAAAATCAAATTGTATCGGACATATATGAAAACGTGGACTCACAATAACGCACCTTGAAAAGTATAGATACACGCAGTGTTTTCCTTCATAGTCCTGTGCCTATCGAATCTGTTTTCAAATAGCGATTCACACATATTCTGTTAGAGATTTTTTTTTCTTTTTCTGTCTCATCAACTGAAGATAGAAAATCAATATTGTCGATCCCAAATCCAGTCACTCTCGCCACGTTTTCGATACTTTTCAGAAGTTTTTTTTTATGGCAAATATCTTCTGTCTTTATATAATCTTTCAGTCAATATCATTATAAAATCTAGAGGTTTTATGTTTTCCCCGTTTTTCAGGTAGAGTACACCTTATTTCCCAGTTTCTGATTGTTGCGCATAGCTTCTGATACAACAAAGCCTGGCCTAACAAAAGTCATTTTTTGTAAGATTTCCTTCATCTGCTTCTAGTTAAGTTTAGTTTACTTATAATAACACCCATTTTATAGAAATACTAGGGATATTTTGGGATGGACCTCGTAATTTTGAACCACGGCTAGATGGCTTGGACGATACCTGAGCTGGAATAAAAATATTATAACCATGACAATTTCGATTGATAGGCTTTCTTTCTTCGTGTATTAGATTAAATAATAAGATCTGTATATAAAAAATAATAATAAATAAAAACTAGAGAGGAATAAGAAATGGTCAATGCAGTCTACATTTAGAAGGTACAACTTTTTGCATCATTTAAAAAATAAAGTTCTTAAATTTCAATTGATATTTGAACTTTTGGACCATAAGCGTTTAGTTAATGGTCCAAGCCAACCATTGTTGTTTGACAGGAATCACATGAGAACCTTTTTGTCTTTTTGAAATCTACAGAATTTTATTTCTTTATTTCAACTCATTACCATCATTTTAGAATCACTTTTGTAATTTATCATCATTTTACAAATAGTTGTTTCTGTATCATTTTAATATAATCAGTTTTTGTTAAACTTTAAACTAGGATAAAATTTGTTTGGCTCAATATTTTTTTACATTGGTTGTTGTACCATAAAATCTCAAATCAAACCAAAGTAATTAACATTTAACAAATTACGAAAAATCACTTACAATTAAAGAAATAGATTAACATTCCTTTTTAAATGTTCTTTAAGATTAAAGTCTCATTATGAATTTGCCCATGGAGCCTTATCATGAACATTAGCGAACTTGGAAAGTAAATTTATATTGATTGAACCTAGCACTTAAATTAATATAAAAGAGCAAATTTTGGGCAAATCTGGGGATTTTCAGCTATGGTCAAATGACAAAAAGACACCACAGAAAGACCTGTGAACCCAAGAAACATATTACCAATGACATCATTTCGAATCATTAAGCTTTTTTTATTAAATCAAAGCATCATCCACTATACCATCAAGGCACCAAAACGAACAAATGGTTAGTTTTATGCAAATGAGCTTCAAACGATCAGCCAGAAAAGTATCGATTCGGGTGATTTTGATTGGTTATGAGATATTCGAGATACTTTAAAACAAACTACTCGAGGTATGTATTTTTATCTTTGTGATATTTCTCAATATATTTGGCTGGTATATTTTCATCAGTGTTTATTTCAGTATGAAAGAGGCTGTTCTATGTAGTAATGTCGCGAATGTAGTAATGTCGCTAATGTCGCGAGGCTTATTTACCTGTTAGAGCGAGCCTCCCGATTTATTGGTAAGTGGTTTTCTTTAAATTTATTATCTTTAAAGTATTTGCATGTTATAAATATTTACTTTCTTAATTAACGGGTTGCCTCTGAATACTTAACATCGTGTCAATGTTATTACGTCTGGAGTGGTCGAGTTATTTTAAAGCAATCTCAATGGTGCTCTTCTCGTATTTAACGGATCTTATTTAGAGATAACAAGAATCTTATTCTTCATATTAAGCAATTAAATGCAACTCAAATGACTAATCTGAGTAAATAAAACTTGTATCGCATTAATGTTGCTCACAAAGTCTTTCATTTTTTAGAATCTGCTTCCTTCTAAGTCAAAATCCTTATCGGATATCATCCAAGCAGCCCAACTAGGAAATCCACAAACTAGTTATACCACGTCCCCCGTGATCTTCTAAAGGAAGCTGCTTGAATTTTCTGCCAAGGTAAGAAACTAAAACTACGTCTCTATTTTTAATTTAAAGTAATTTCGAAAAGCTTTTAGAAATAAAGAGAATCTTAAAGGTTTTCTTGACTTCCCCTCAAAATTAATATCGGGCATTCATGACCATCTCCTTCAACTCTCTTTGGAAGGTCCCTTTTCTTGTCTAAATGAATAAAGCATCTTAGAAAACGATTAGAGCAAGATTAATCTCGATTTAAGAGAACATATCGTGAAGTTGCTGAATTTCACTTTCTGGAACTTGTTCACCTTGAAGATGAATCGATTTTGGTAAATCGAGTCGGGTCATTTCATTCTTCAAACTGATATATTTCTAATCTAGTATTTTCCTTATTGAATCTCGTTCAGTTTGATTTAAATGAAATTGGCAGAGTAAACGGAAAGAAATGGTTTAGCTACATATTTAAAGCGCGAATAAGGAAATATTGGAAGATATGAAATTGATTAAATAAAATTTTTACTTTTCGTAATTCAATTTTTAGCTTAAAGCTGACAAATAATTCGAGAATAAATTGAAATCTGTAAGTAACAATGGAAATGGTGAAATCGACCCGTATTTTGATAAAATGTTCTGTTTGGATTACGGTCCTGTTTAATTCTGGAAGAGCACTTGATATTTGCCTTCCGAGAATCGATCTTCCAAAGTTGACGGCTTGAAAATATCTTTAATATTAGCCGTCAGCTGGTTCGCTGGAAATACTGTTGAAACTATTACCAAAAAAATTACTTCGCAATTTTACTTGCGAAGCCTTATTTCAAGATTTAAATTGCTCATTGCATTTTGAGTTACAACTTTTGCATGCAACCAAATATCGGGAAAAATGCACCCGAGTTTATAATAGAATCATTTTAAAAATATTAGACAATGGATTGATTTTTATCTGGTTGTTCCCTAATAAAAGAGTGAATTTACAAATTTGTGCTTTATGACGAAACTTGCTGAACTTGAAAAAGTAAACCATCTTCCTATTTTGGTGATAATGGGAGAAGCCGGTGTGATATACTGAACGTTTTGAATTTCAGTTATGGAATGTTTTCCATAAAGTGGTTCAAGTATTTCATAAATGTAAAAATGGAGATTCGGGATCATTGAAAGATTTTCAATTTTGAAATGATTAAACCTTTCTTGTGCTGTATTTTCAAAAACTGTAAAAACGCAAGAATATTGATTTTTAGTTAATTTCAATTAGAACTTCAAAATTCGCTTTGAGTCGGAAGATCTATCCTGTAGAACGCCAACACTAGCTAACCCTTTCAATAGTGTTAAAAAACCTACTTGGAATCCTACAGGCAATTTATCGAAAATTTCTTTTACAGGTTATATCCAAGAGTTCAAAGGATGGCCACTACAGAAACAGATTCTAGAACTGAAGCCGACTTCTACCTTGTAATTTCTACTAACTGGAAACGAAGTTTTCGATGGTAAGCTTTTACGAAGTTCATATTTTGTTCTAGTCTAACGTTTAAACTATTTGCGTACTCTTAATGAATAATAAACCAATAATTAAACTGAAATAAAATAAATTTGGATTCAATATCTTGGATGTTGGTTTGTAATGGTGAAATAAGTTTAGGTTGAACTTTACTTAAACATTCTGACAAACGCGAAACACGAGACTTGCGCTAAGTTTAAGCAATTCGCTGTCTACAGAAGTTCAGTTGTAAGCTAATAACATTCGTGGAAGGATATCACCTAGCGTGAATATTGCTTTGTATTTTCAGTACCGTGAGATTTTAATTTACTGAAGTTGCTTTTTCTCGGAAGAAAGTCAATTAGTAGACGAATTAATATGGGTGTCCATATTGTGAAATACGATGGAAGTAATCCAGCTGCAATGCTTATAAGCAGTACGAGACGAATCGTAAAGATAGGCAATATCAAAAAGCTAGTTCTTGTAGAAACTTAACCATGTTGGGAAGTAATTTAAAGTTTGTCGAGTGGACTTATTTTTCCAAAGCATATAAGCTGGATTTAGATCTTTTAAAAAAATTTAGAAACAAAGTTATAATGCATTGAAATAATAGTTTAATCTGTTATTCTGAATTGCAATTGGCAAAAAACTGAACTAGAATTTGAAATCAATGGTATTAAGCATTCATTTCCTTGCATATTAAGCCTATTCCCTAAATTTGCTTCATCGCATCAAATACCACTGGCATTAGTGCTTAAAAACACGTTTAATTCGAATAGAAGTTAGATTTTAATAAATAATCAATACAGTAACATTCTTTACAATTACATTACTAATCTGAAGTGTAGCCGATATCTTCTGCGTACTGAATCGAATCAACAGCCTACTTTATTTCAGTGTTGAGGAGCTCAATCGACTTGAAACATTCCAAACTGAAAGTTCTAAAATGTCTTCTTGAAACGAAACGAAACGAGTCTGGAGATCAAAAGCGATCAAACTTAAAATGCTAATATTGCTATTGAAGAAACTTCAGCATAACAAACGTAAATCGTTAAATTAATGTCTAGTATTTTTATAAATTGTTCGAGAATACTTAAATTTCTTATGTAGAACATTGTATATAATATGTTGGAACATTTCTACATCAGTATTCGACTTCATTACCGATATATTTCTATATTTTACTTGCTTTAATTCGACTTCTTGGCATTTCTTAACATAAACTATCGTAATTTATGATTTATTACACTTTCATTATATTTATCAAACGAATCTTTTTCAGGACCCTCAATCCGAATGGTTGCGTTTGACTACAAACCTGGATCCGGATTTGCTTTAATCTCGGTGAAATCGTGAATCTTGCCGAGTCCACAACGTTCTTCAACTGAAAACATCAAGTAGTCCGCAAGATGGTAAAACTTTCAATATTGAAGTACTTGTGTATTCTTGGACGATTAAGGAAAACTTAAAGCATCCACTTCTGTGTGACTTGACGAATAGTTGAACTCGAGAATGTTTTATCGCCATTAATCATCTGAATCTTATCTGTACAATTGCTTGTTGGTATATACATTTAAAGTTAAACTTCAAATCTATCGTCCTGTAATTGTCGAATACGCAGGGGAACTTCAACTTAGCAATAGTGATTTCGGAATTTTAAATCTAAACATTAAAACTTTTCTTTATACTATTTCGAGCCCACTTCGAATGGAACGGATGAAAGCTGCATTTTAAATTTGTTGCACCAGTTGTGAGTTGTTGAAGGCATACTAATGCGTTGCGTGTGCTATTTTAGATTAATTGCGTTAGCGAAAGCGGTAAATTAAGGCCCAATTCTTACGAAATATTTATGGAACACTTTTGATATTTTTTTGGTTTATAATAACTTAATGCTGAGATTCTTGTATTGGCAACATCCTAATATTAATATCTTATCTCTTATTCCCTACTACGCTCTCTTGTTATATTGAAATAAAACTCAACTCGAATGATAGCAAAGTTTCCTTAGATAAATTTTAATATTAACTCTTTAAAAAATCATGCAGTATTTCGAACCCTAACCTCTATAAAACTGCTCTATTCAATAATAAAATGCCTAACCAAATAAGGTTTTCTATATCAAGGAGCTTCCAAGATCGGTAACGCTACATGTTTAAAAGCCAGCATCTTTTACGGCACAAATCCTTAAACATTAAACACACAATTGAAATTTGAGTGGGCAGGGTGTTCTTGTCATTTCACCGCGGCTTAAAATTACGAGGTTCGTCCTACAATAACTAGTGTTTCTTTAAAATGCAACGTTGATATAATAACATTTTACCGTGTACGTTTCTGGAACTTGCGTTTAGAAATTTAATAGAATATAAAAGGCATCGATCAAGAGCTTTAAGTTTTAAAGTTACACCAAAATATACACTAAGAGTAGGGCTTTAAGCTGAACAACCGTTCCACGAATTCGGTTCGTTATCGACAGTTTCAGGTACCGGCATTAAAAGTACAAATTGCACTTATCTGGTTCATTATGGATGGTTATGAGTGCATGGAGTTTGGAGACTGGGTGAAGTTAGTCTAGGGGTTAACACGTTGTGTAATATGCTGGTCCCTGTTTACTTTCCGTCTAGGCTGTTTGGGACCGGCGGTCTAAGCGGAAAGTATCGGTCCCCGGGGTACCGGTATTCGACGTGTTAACGAAATGGGCTTGGAGAATGCAGGAAGTGGTCGCTAAATTATGGGGCATTGAATGAGATTGTAATTGTACTGAAGGATGGAGTGAAAGATGATATGATATGCGTGAAGAGTTTGAGCTAGCCAAGTGCAATTTGTTTACTTCTAATCTTGGTAAGCTGTCTGAGGATATATTTAAACTATTATATGTGCTTCCATAACATTCGCAAATGCCTGTACGAATTTTTGATAAAATTGTAGATTCCTTGCGCTTCGAATATTCGCGTGTACTGTAGTGAGACCTTAAAAACTTGTTTAAAGGATATAAATGCAAAATCTCTATTTCAACTTTCAGGAGAATAACATTCCATATAATTAAAGATCGCTTATAAGCTTGGCTTGGATATTTCTAATGAAATATTAATCGACAGACAACCATTCAAAATAAATCGGCTTCATAAACACCTTGTATGTAATAACATCCTTTCTCATTATTTACAACAATGCAATCTTTAGAAAACTAATCCTTAAACTTCCTTGTATTAACATAGAAGAATAACACGAAAATTAGAACTCTCCGATTCTTTTCTATTTCTTTCAATACTTTTCTCCTCTGTAGCATTTAAATTACTCTTCTAAATCGGGCACTTTTAAGTTGGTCTTGAATCTGGAATAAGGCGCTATAAAATTGCTTGTTAGAAAACTTTCTAATGCTTTAAAACTTCATCTTTGTTAGAGTCAAGGTCGAATACTTCAGTTAAAATTTCAAGCTGGAATAGAAGGTTCAATGAAAAGCACTTGATAAACTACCCTTCCTGTACAGTTTTCTGACATCTTGTCTGAAGTTTTTAAAGAAAGCTTAATTTAACCCTAAACATGCCAGTTAACTTAATTGAAAGCAAAATTGTAATGAATAGAATAGAGTCGAAATTTTCAGGTATTTTATTTGTGGACATGGATTTTAAAAGGATTCTATATTCCTAATTCATACGACAATCGGATGTTATTTTTTAATTGCCGTTGTGTTAACTGCAATCATCCGTTTCATTTGAATCTAAAATTTCAATTAAACGCCGGTTTGATAGGTACATTTTAGCAATATCTAGCTTAAAACTTAAGCATAAATTTTTGATTCCGATTAGCAAATTTCTATTAAGTTTCTATACAATTTCATTTTCTGTAAATAAAATAGTCAGGATTTGTAATTTTATACTTATTAGTTTAAAATATTAGTCGCATCCTTTAAATATTGGATGCCTCGGAATTTGAAGTTCCTTTTCCATGTTAAAGAATGTAAGTTAATCTTAAATTTACAATAAATTTAACTTCTTTCCTACAGTTTGTAACTGTTAAATGTAAATACATTGTCTAAAATGTGTTGTTTTCTTGACTGAAAGCATTGTTATATCATATATCAATTAGTCCAGAGTAATATTTGCTTTGTTTATCTATTCGCGGTAAAATCTTTGCTTTGTTATTGTAGACATCTGTATTAAATTGAGTTGCACATTAAAATTATCTACATTCACTTCTAGGCTGGATGGTGTATAGATTCCTATACGTGTATAGATCAATATTAAATGTTAAATTCAATTTAAATGTGATTAACATCTAGCTGAAACTAAAGCTAGATCCGTATAGCTACAATTCGATATGCATTTAAATTCCGAAATAGCTTTAATACTCCTAAATGCTCCATTTCAAAGGTATAGAAGTTTTTGATTAAATCGCAACTGTATAAATTTAGCTTTTTAATATAACTTTGTTAGTCAACAAATAAAGGCCAAAGCAAAAATCTTAACTTCTTAAATTGAATTAGACTTTCATGGCAAAAAGCATAGAACTTGGTACACGTAATCTTTCAAAGAGGCATTCATTTCTGGGATTATCAACGTCTAAAAAATGAGTACGTAAATCGAGACGAACCGAAAGTGCCAAATCGGGGTTAGTCTAAAATCGTTCAGTATAATTTTTTAGGGGGGGGCCACTCTTGTAATTCAAAATCGTTGGATTAGCCTCTTCTAATGACGACGCTGACCATTAACTTACTCCTTAACAGTGTTCGAGATAGTTTAACTCGCTAATGGATTTTAGAGACTCGAAACATTTTGTATTTCAATGGGTAAAATAGATATCGCATAAATACAATTACTTAAAACAAATAACATGTATCAGATTATATGAACTTAACGTAAATTAAAATTGCTGCAAATCTTGTTGCCTACTTTTGCGTTTTAATAACTTTAAGGCGTATCTTTATCTCCTCCGCCCACCCTTATTCAAATATTCGTTTCTATAATATTGAACAACTATTTTGAAGCAATTAACTGCCCCAGCAATGCAAGATTGGTTTAAATCTATTAATTTTCAAGGGAAAATGTCCGAACCAGGCAAGTCCGTTATCCTTCTCGGATGAATCCGTGTTCTGCATAGAAAATACATTTCTTTTGCTATCTAAGCTTAGTTCAATGACATTTCTCGGGTACTCGAGTGTGTAAACGAGTAAAAATTCTGTTAATTTAATGCTTTCCTTTTCTAACTGAAGGTGGATAATAGTTGAGCCGGCAAGCTATTAGACTGCCTTCCATTTCTTCTATTGAAGTATTTTGATCACGATGCCTGGCCAACATCCGATCAAAAACGCTTCAAATAAAACGAATTGTTAGACTAGGTGACTTCAACAAACGCACGTAGAGAGAAATAACTAAATGCTTAATTTTGAAACTTAAACTAGTATAGGGGCAATAAACTTAATGTCGAAATAACCATCTTGATTTCTTAATTAAATCTAAAATGGATTAAATATTTACCGGTTTCTCTCCATCGTAACTTTATGCGAGACGAAAGTAGCACACCAGTTTCTCCTTGTGAGGATTCATTTCCATAAACGGAACTTGTCTGGTTAGTAGTGAAAGAATGAAAATTCAAATCTTGTAGGCAGCTTTATATCGTGTTGCGATACTTCAAATCCTCCTGTGGTAATTCATCAAGAATTTCTCAGAAAAATGCACAGCGGATCTGATAAGATATTTCTCTCTGTATGAAATGTTTCATTGTACTTTTACTTTCAACTGGTAAATATTTCAGGGAAAACTAAAAATTTGAGTGCTCTAGTTGAGAATTTCTATTTCCGAACATGAAGGTTTTAAAATTTTAATCCTAATTAAACTACGATTTTTGGGATGATTTAAATCTCTAGCTCATTCAATCGGGCTAAACTATTCATTTCAGCTATACTAAATTATTTAGAATACTGCCATAAATTTTAATTTTCGAATTTAATTCCCTAAATTAAAGAAATTTAATTCGATCTCTATTTAAATGGATTCTAAAATAAGCGCTAAAGTGGAAGTAGTCTCTCGTATCGAGCAAAATCGTGGAATTGTGTTGTCCATTAGAATTTAAAACTTCATGCGTGAAATAACTTATCGGCGGAGATGCCAATTTTTAAGTTTTTCCTTGGTATCGAATGGTACGGTATAAATCCAAACGCTACCGAAGTATTAGTGTATGTTGAGGATGACTCTAAAGTATAAAGACTTTATTTAAATGACTTTAAATTTTCCAGAACTTATATAAAATTCAATTCAACTTTTAATGCTTGTTCCAGAACTTTAGCTTGTGGGGAATATGTCAATGACTGTGCTAGCCAGTCATTAGACAATTACGGAAATTCTTGGTATTCTTGACTTTGTCTGATCACCATCGAAGTCAAAATACTCGTAATACGACACCCTATGGTAGGCAGGCAGTGTAGATTGGGACAGAAACGCGATGTTGGTAGGACGAATAATTTCCAAAATAGTTTCTCCATAATAGATTTTTCCAATTTAAGGCATCTATTTAACATAACCGCACTACACAAATAGTTTTGGCTATTAATACGAACACGTTTAAATCCCATTTGCTTGATTGTATATTTAAGTAATTTTGAATTTTCGTGTAAAATGGGAAGCATTTTCGTAGTTGATACAAATATTTCCATACCCCTTCTTATACAATTTAATAATGTAATCTTCCTGCGAACTATCGAAGTATACAAAATTGAATAACCAGTTACTCTTTATGGTTTTTAGGCAAATTTAATGTTTCTGTTTCCGTTATTGTAAAATATAAAGGCTTGTAATTAGTATTACTAAGACTCGGGCTAGGTAATTAAATGACTACCGTTTTGTATGTATTGTGCCAATTGAGAAACTTTGTATGTTTTTCATATCCTATAGCGTCTATATTTTAGTAGTATTCCTTTATCACCCACCCCAATCATTGATGTTACGTTATTTTGAAAGATGTCCATAATCTACTAAATGTCTACTATTAGATGTCCAGACTAAAACTTTGGTTTAAAAATCTTCCGCCTGAATACTGAAAAGAATTTTCAATGTTTCGCTAGATCAAAGTCGTAGATTTATCTTCAATAAGTAAATCGCAACAGGATGCTAAATTGTGCTCGGAATTTGTGAAATCAATTAAGGTAGCAAGCTAAAAACTTAAAATATAACTCCCGTTTAACTTGTGAATAGGCAGCGGCTTATATTGACGCGATGTACCTGTTCATGAATTTTTTGCCAAGAAAATCTTAACAATGATAGAAGTGAGGCGAGTGAATTTTGTTTACAAAATGCATCATCCAGCCTTGATTAACATCTTTATAGAGTGAACTTGGGATCTCTTAAACATAATCAATTAATAAACGTACCTTTTTGTCTTGTATACATTTTAATCGTTAAGTGTGAGTGTACAAGCGCCTTAAATAATTTTAGTTTTAATTGTATAATAATTTTATGCGATAGTAATAAGTTTGTTGTAATTCAAAGCGAAAATGTTACCGTGCTTGGTTTGTAGATTCTTATCGTAATAAAAGCTTCTTGCAAAGTGTTTCAGTTAAATGAATGCCTCATTAATGAAACGTTGATATGTTGATCGGAACTTGATTGTTAAAAATGTAAGGATTGTAATTAAGTTTCTGATGTGATCAAGTATTGAAAAATCAAACAATCAAATTTAAAGTGCTATGCAGTAAAGACGAATCTTGCAAAAAAATATTCTTGTTGAATCCAATTTCGGGAGATCGTGTAACATTGTTTTTAAACTGTCCAGCTTGTCTGTTTTGAGAGTTAATGTGAATTCAGATGGTAATTTTTCAAGGTGTACTCTATTGTTCTACATGTCCGAATGGGTGGCTAAAATAAGGCGATTGAGAGACCAATACTCGCCTTGGGATGTATATTTAAATTTTAAGTATAAAATGTTAACCAATGATTGTTAAAAATTCTAATATGGTGTATGTATTCCATAGTTTAAATTGTTGTCTTGTGTGAATGTCCTTTTAACTCGGGTCTTATTTAAATAGCATATCAAATTTTATTTAATTGAGCAAGAAACTACCAAAAATTGAAGCATTGTAAATATTGATGAATATCTAAATAAGAGTCTTCAAGATAAAAGTAAAATTTAATGGCTTTACCACATTTATGTACATAAATTTCGTTAATATGAATTTAAATGCTATGTAAAAAGACCCATGAAAATAGTCCCCTACTCATGGGTCATTATCTAATTGCCACCTTTACTTAGGTTGGTTTTTAACTTTAAAGTTCTAATATTCTATGATTTGTTTGAACTTTTTCTGCTACGTGTTTAAAGAGCCAAATTGTTTATATTATAAACTTTAAATTTAGTTTTATTTTGAAACTTTTGTCGAATGTAATGCAAATGCTTTATTTACTGTTATATATTTCAAAATTAAGATTTCATATTGTAAATTACCTTGAACCTTGATGTACTTTAACCCCTTTTCGCCTAATAAATTTGGTTCTTTTTAATTTGGTGTGGTTATTTGTCTAAATATCTAATTTTGATTCAGTTTTTTGCCTGTACAATTAGAAGCTGAAAGGGGTATTCTCAACTCGAATGGGAAATTTAAATTCCTTTGCATTTAACGAGACTTAACTTTTAACTTCATTGAACTTAAAATATAAAGAATCAGAAATTAACTAATCGTTAACGTGGGTGGCATTTCGAAGTATCAATACCTTGTTCTTGATGCGCGTTCAAATTCGGTTCATAATCAATCTTCATGCACTAGCTTTCACCTACTTCATCAGTGCATTTCTCAGATTTAAATTCGAATGATGCCAGGTAGTTCCTAAATTTATCGAAATATTTTGATACTTATTTTCTTTCAGGCAATTAAATGCCACCCTCAAATGATTTGAATTCCTTTTTATTAGTCCATAAATATGCAGGTGTGATTTTAAATTTTCTTAAGCATTTCGAATTTTCAGTTTCGCAATAGTATGAGAACCAAATAGTTCATTTGCCCGATTCGCAAGACACCAATAGCGAGTATTTCATTGTTTCTTGGACTAAATGTTGCCTCAGTGTTTGAATAAATTCTTCATGAAATTTTACCTAAAATGTGATTCAGTCTTTAATTTTATAAAGTGTAAATAATAGTAACAATTTTGAACTCGGATTCGACAAATTAAATTCTGACAAAACCGAGTACCTTTTCTTTATTTCCAGCTTCTCATTAAACGGTAAGAAGCGGTTTCGGATTTGCAATCGCATTTAATGCGTCTGTTTCTTGGGTTAGGTTGTCGAATTTCATAGGATTTTACAATTCCCATTTTCTGGGAAATATCTCATTCTCTAGAATGAGAATCGCTTTCTTGGCAATTTTTTTTCGAGAAACAGCTTAATTTGTATAATTAAGCTTTCTACAATTCTATGGCTGAATTGTATCGAGTGTAGATGGTCTTTTCTTCATATCCAAATGGATTAACTTTACATTCCCTGACATAAGGAAATGTGCGTAGTTATTTATTGGGCATTCTTTCGAGTATATCGAATTGCGATACTTTGCAATCGGACAATCTGCAACCGGAGTGTTGTAAACCGACAGCAACACGACGAAATCATTTTTCTACTTGTACTCTATTTCTCGCCAGTTCTCTGCATATAATTGTGTGTTGATTCCAATATGCATTCGAGAGCATTAATATCGATTAGTTGTTCCCTCATGTATTGGGAATTTAGAGCCTCTTTCCAACTGTCGTGTGGGAAAAATTAGCAGCAGCACTAAAGATTCGAATGCTTCTGAAGGTCAATTTTTAGCACTACCATAATTAAAAATTGGTGAACTTGTGAAATAAAATATCGGTAGGTAGGCGAGAAGTGGATGTTTCTGGTTGGCAATAAAATGATTCAAGTCTTCGTAAACCATAGGATACTTTTACATTTGTTAGAACTCTATCTCTGCGCTCGTATAGATAACGATCCTCCTACACGTAGAGTAACAATTTTTTAACCTTGTCTCTTGCACGAAGTGAAAATTAGTCTATCCACTCCTCAATAAATGAACATTTTGCTCTTGTCAGTTAATAGGATTCCAGATAAACTGACCATAAATCTAAGTATAATATAGATTCTGATCATAGGTAATTGAATTCGTCTATAAAGGGTAATTTAACTGCTCGAAAAATATCTCGAGTCGCTTCGTATGGGAATACTCTGGGAAGCAAACTTATTTTGACGTATGAACATGTTTAAATGGTGTATAATTTGCAATTTCCTAGCACTTAGGCCAAAAAAAGAAAGCAATTCCTATGAAATTCCTGGCAATATAATTTTCTAACCCCACTTGTAAGCCTTCTTGGTTGATAACGCATATATAAATGTATGCTAATTCACTACGGTCTAGGCTTTAAAATCTTTAAATTTTCTGTGGTTTTCCTTTCTGTAGAAACAAATAAATTTCTTTACACTTATAAGGCTTCTTCAGATTCCCCGACATCTTAAATTGAAGAAATCTAAATTCGGATCAAGAATGGTCGGTGCCATGGCTAGAATTTGCTTGAAATAGATTTTCAGTTCTTACCTCCAGTTCAAAAACTTATAAATGTAATTATTTTTTCGAATGTTTTTCATATGTTCTCGTTTAGATAGTGTAGGCCTTAAGATGTAAATTAATTTTCCCACAAGTTTCAGTTCAGTGTGTTATTTTTAATGTAGTATGGAATTTTTTCAATGATTTGTTATCAATATTTACTTCCCTATCCGTGGAGATATCGAATCCACAGAACCATCTTTCGTGTGATGAGCAACCATATTTTACAAGTTGTAAATTTTGAAACTGAAAACGCATACCCTTGCCTTCTACTGTCAGCCTCTATAAATGTCATCTTTAACAATGTTGGATTAGTTGTGCTACGCTTTATAATGTTTTGAAGGTATCGCGGATTGAGCTAATTTGCGCTGATAAATATTTGCTTTATCTAGAGTTGAGTTGAATTTGTTGTTTTTTGGCTAAGCTGCGCCTCATTCTGGAGATGAAAGTATTTGTATCGATTTGTAATAAAATCAAAGTATAAAATGATGAAAAAATCCAAATGAATAAAAGTTTAAATCTATGAGTTATGAAAAAGCATAACCATGATGTAAAGTACGACCACACTTTTTAGTACAGTATCAATGTTTATATATGATTATAAAAATTATATATATATATATTTTAAAAAACTAACAAGACCAACATGCGGGGGTTTGGACAACACTTTGCCCAATTCAGGGTGAGACCCATGAAAACACGTAGGACGCTGGCTATAAAATCGTGGGCACTCTTTAAGAATGTGTAAGACAGACATGGGTTGTTGCATATTGAGCAGAAGGGTCCTGTGTCCCCTGTCAACAAATGCCGATGGGTGAAACGTGTGTCCAATCCTCAACGTAGTTAAAATTACCTACAGTTTTCTGCTGTGTACCTTTATCTTGAAAATGATTGAAGAAAGAAACTTTGATATTTCCGATATTCATACTGTACTGTCCTCCTCATTTGGATAGATGGCGCTGTCCACGCTCGACTAAAGAGACGTCGTCATATTGTTGTTGTAGCTGAAAAGTGCTTAACATGTCTTGAAGCGCTGTTGTTTTTGTAACAGAGCTGACTTCTAAATTTTATACTTCTTAATTTTCTAAATTTTGTTAGCCATGTTCCCCTTTTGTTTCTAAATTCATCTTAAATGTTTTCTGTTGTGTGTGTACGTTTGTGTAGTCTGTAAATAAATCTTCTTAGTGTTAAAGAACATAGTCGTTCTTTAAGCTGAGACATTACAATACAAATGTTTGGGTGGAAAAATCTTTCCTTGCCTCGATTTAAATATTTCTCTACGTGATCAAATTTTGAAGATTTTATGATGTAGCCAAACAAATTTTATGAAAAAAGGACGTTCAGTTAGTTATACTTGTTTCCACACAGATGAGATCATGGTGAAACGCGTTTCAGTTCCACGGCTTACAACTGTCGGATAGTGAAAACCGTTGTTGCGCTGTACGAGACAACGGCTCCTCAAAGGGAAACTTACACCAGCGTTCAAGTATGCTGAACTGCGTTCTTTTGAGGGCAAAACATTCACCGGGTATGGATATTTATCAAGATATTTTGGCAGTGTATGGGCCACATGCAATGTCACGTCCAGCTTTTGTGAAATGGCGCCAACAGTTCAAAGACGATTGCGCATACTTAATCGATGTGGAAAGGCCAACAACGGTAAGAACATCAGACTTGCTGCAGTGGATGGAAGACGTTATTCCCTGCAATCGCAGAGTGAAAATCACACACACATTTCATAGGGCATCGGTGGAAGTCAATTTCCCAACTATGTCCAAGTTCAAACAGCTGTTCTAAGCTGTCTCCTGGTTTAAGATAAGATTTTCTTTAGTCAGTTCATCGAATGATTAGTGCTACGTTCCTACAAAGGGACTCGGCTTCTGGGAGATCATGAAGAGAAATAGTGTTTGTGTCATATTGCATTGCAGTGTACTTGTCAATACATCATTTACGACCTAATTTTTAAAATTGTAACTTGCTTCTTGAACTCCTCGGGCGTTCCAAAATATTTTACAGAAAAATCCCTCGAAGTAGGAATATCTTACATACGTTTACGGTTTATTTAAATAGAATTGTGTGTTAATGTATGCTTTGAAACAATGTCGACTTTCTTTACTAATAAATTTTTAATATAGGGAATCAAATTTTCGGAAACTTTTCTTGGTTAAAATCTTTTTCCCATAAAGAAATTGCGGCTCGAATTTTGTAATTTGTTATCCAATTACCTAATGAAGTGCCTTTGACGATTTTTACATTCTAAAATTTAAAGAAAAAGGACAATTTGAAATTTATTGATATCTTAGGTGAAATTTTTTTCAGTTCTTATTTTAAAGAATGTTAAGTGCTTGAAATTTTATCATTCGTAGTTTCAGAACAATGTATTCATTCCGTTAGCTTTTTTTCCCGTTACTTCTTTGTTTTATGTATTGACTTGTTTAATAAAAATGGAAAGAATATGTTTAATTTTAAGGTTGGAATTTAGGAAAACAGCCTCTAAGAGTAATGAATAAATTGAGATAGAGTAAAAAAGAGTAATAAACTAGGATATAATAAGAATGACGTTTTAAGAGAAATAGTTAAAGTATACTTTACATTATTAATCTAATTTTTTGCTCGATATAGAACTATGGAGAGAATTTTTGTATTGGAATAAGTGGTAAGTCATAGACAGACACTCCGATCCGCCACGGAGGCATACGGGTTAACCATTCAACTGTATGACTGGACCACCGCAGCAGCAGCACCGGCGTGAACTGTGGTTGAGTCCTAATGGCCATCCCCAGCCAAGGTACAACCCTCCCCGTCATGGATGGGAGGAGTCCAACTCCCACTTATTAGTGTACACCCCAAGGGTGGCGAGATCCAACCACAATACCAGAAGCATCTCATCCTCACTTTCGAGGTGCCTGCCTTGTAGAATTGGAAACAGTGGTAAATTAACAAGTATTTGCAAACCAAGTTGCATTTAAGTGTTTTTCGATTAAAATAGTAACTCGCAATTCAATGCTAGAATTCGCAATATAAAAATTTAATGATACTGCCATACCAAATAACATCCCTCTAGCTAGTTTTATTTTTAAATTAAGATAGGTAAGTATTGTTCTTTACTGCTACGTTTTTCATATTCTAAGCGATGTAAAAACACTCCTTTGCTCAAGATAAGCCTCTGCAACTTCCGAAGACGAATTTTCAATGGTTACGCTTCTTCATTGTTCCTGAGTAAGTAAAATTTTCAATTTTTAATTTTGAAATAAAATAAATGAATGGAACTCAAATAATTTAAGAGACGCTTTTAAGAGGTACAAAGAATTTTTCTATTGAAAAGCGAAATATCAAATTAAAAAATAAAAAGGTGGATCGAACTATTAAAATGAAATCTACTATGTAAATTTCAATGCATCATGTCAGGAAATCATTTCTTGAACGGCCAAGCACCTCGTGCTCTTGCAAGTAAAATTTTATTTTTTATTCTTATTTAATTATTTAACTGAATGAATCCCTTTAGTATTGCAAACGATCCAAAAAACTTTGTCTCGCATTCATTGTTTTAAAAAATATCCCATTTCCTATTTATTTCATTTCGTATAATCACGTGGTCAAAATAGCATTTTTCTAGGTTTTATTTATTGTAGTCATCTACTTATTTTTTTAAATCAGAGCTTTTGTAAATGCAATGGCAACGCGTTACTAAAAGTTGATTTTTTTGAGATGCTCGAGAAGATAGTAAAATTAGTTTTCGCCTACGGTTTAAACTTTTTATTTTTCGCCAACTCAACATGTTTTTGGTATGACGTCAAAAACCTCATACCAAAAACATGTTCTGACCTAATAATAAAAACATGAGACAGTTTTAAAAATTCGAAAAAGAATGAAATCATAATCGCAATTATGATTTCATTTCAATTATAAGGATTTTAATTTTTATGTTATCAGTGTTTTGTTTGACTTTTAGTCTTATGTTTCCCACTCCTCATGCTCATGTATTCCGCATCCAAATTTCTCCTAAGTCATTTGCTAATTTCGATGTGCTGATACATCAATTTCAGCTCTGATATGATTTTGGTTTTAGTATATGTTTAATTTTCAGTTCTTCAAATGCGTTTCTTATACTATTCATTGCTATCCACAAAAACAATTCTTAAGGAAATTGAGTTAAACCCTCAAATGTAATATGGTGAAGATGTTATAGTCAGAGCAAGAAACCATCCACAAACTAGGACATAAATCGACCGGCTCATTTTTCAATTCCTACGATTAGTTCACATTATCTATATATTTATATATCGGGCTCAAGTTTTCAATCGTTAATAAAATGCCTTTTATTCATCTACTCAAGTTCAAATAATTTTTTTAAATTTGCAGGGGATGACGCTTGATGTTAATACAGTTTTTTCAAATGTTAATTCACTAATTATTTATTAAATTCCTACTATTATTTCACACTTTATCTATATATATCTTGTATAAATTTTCAATCGAATAAAAAGTATTTTATTAACAAGCACCCGTAAAATAATCTTTACGTACAATCTTAAAGTATGTGTAGGTAAACATCTTTAAATAAATTTTAAAAAATTTGTAGTAGGTGATTCTTGATGTTTTTATACAGTTTTTTCAAATATTAAATCATGAATAGATTTAATTTCTAATACTTTAAATAATTTTAGTCGTTTGTAATGAAAATTAGAAATCAACAGGTGGTAGCTGATTCGGTGAAATTCGAGGATTTTAGTATTTTTTCAGGTGACGGTAAAAAATGTGAATTCAATTCTTGCAAAAAAATCAATTTCTTTGATTAATTATTTATATTTATTGTAATTATTTAAAAAAAGCAACTAAAATAAAACTTTTCTTTTATATGAGTCTACGATTTTCATCTATTCCCTTTCTACCCATATCAGAAGATATTGCAAAACAGATATTTAGTGGAATCCTAAGCCTCAAGGACTGGAGCAATTTCTTACATTTTCATCGGGAATTTGATATTTTCGCTACTTCGAAGAATAGCTAACCAAAAAGTATTGGTGATACGTAAGTATCATGACTATTACTATGCAAATTTAATTTAGAATGTCAATTTTGTTTAATTTTATTTATATTAATGTAATAAAATATTTGTCAACCTTTTGCTGTTGTAAGATAATGTAAATTCCATCTGAATGAGAGAGAAATTTATTATTATTCTATGCCTTTAGCGATGATTGTTTAGCCATCCCTACTAAGCCACGAAGCAGAAAAAGCTGGTTTTAAAAATCCGGCTGATCATTTGAGGTTCAAAGCTCGTCAGTTTTTGTAAGAGACAGTAGCTTTCCATTGGAACCAAATATATATCTTATTTTTAATACATGGAGTGAACGGACACATTCATTGCAATGCACTTTCACGCAATTAAGTACGTAATGTTTTATATATATGCTACTCCTGATAGAAAATTTTATTCAAAATATTCTCGAAATCTCTAAGAAAATTAAATGCGGGCAAGTTAATGGCTGGTTGTGTGAAAGAAGTTAAACCTACTATTTTAAAAACAATACTTTTGCCGCAAATATTTTTTCCCGTTTATTTCGTTACATAACGTCCATCAAAAAAGTAATTTGAAAATATTTACTTGGGATAATATTCCGAAAGAGCAAATTTGAAACATTTATATCTCTACTGCGGGGTATTTAATATTGAAAACTAATTTATCCACTGATAATGCTATAAAAGTTAAAATAAATATATTTATTCTAAATACAAGTGTAAATAACATGTGGAATATAATTTGCAAAACAAGACTAAATATGTTGCCAAGTCATTATTTCCTTAAAAATAAAATATGAAAAGAAAATAAACACAATAACAGACAATTTTGTGTTGAAACTATTTTATTTGAGGGTTGATGGGTTTAAATAAGAATGAAATTAAATGCTATTGAATGCGCCTGTTGAAAAGAGTCCAAATTGACATGTCTTCAAACAACGATGTTTAGTTCAATATGTTTGATCTTATGGTAGCAGGTAAGCGATGTCAATCTTCACCAAAGTCTCTATGAAATTCGTTGAATTTCCGTCATTACAGAAACACCACAAGTAAGGTAACCGCTTGCGATCATAAAGTCAAGTTCGGGTACATTAAAGTCCATTGTTCGAAATATTAAACTCAAATGTTTACAAAGCAATAAAAAAAAGGGTTCGCAGGGTAAAAATACATAAATATATACAAATAACATAAAATATACACAAAACAACTATATACAATATATACAAATTAGATGTTCAGGACTAGATTTCTTTTAGATTTTGAAGAAGTGTTGCTTAATTTTTCAATCAGCCATATTGGAACATTGAGTACAAAAAAAAAATCCTTTTAAATAAGCAAGGGATTTCTTATGATGATCGAGAGCTTTCTATTGTTCATAACTTAAGAAGTTGAATGATATTTTCTTGTTATATTTAGTAAAGATTGGAGGATATCTTTTGTATTTGGATAGAGAGGGATCTTGAAGTGGTGAAAATTGCTCATAAAAGTATGTATGCAACTCATAGATTAAGTGAAAAAGCTCTAGTTCTCAAATAAATATTAGAAATATATTATTTTGGATAGTGTTGTTTATAGCTTCTGATTCAAGTCATAAAGTAATAAAAAATAAACCAAATCATCATATTTTAAAACATTTTAAGAGTAATTTTCTTAACTACCAGTAGAGATTTAAATCAGAAAAGTATATATGCACTTTGAATTTTTGACTTTTAAATAGGTTGAATGAAACTTCTCGAGGGATTTTTTATATTTCAGAGATAAGTTTAGAAGTTCTGATACAAAGCTTGTATGTGTGAGCTTTAAATGCATCAACAATTCACCAATGCCTCCACGTGGAAAAGAATTATCAAAAGATCTAAAGAATGCAATTATAAAGCTCTATAAGGAAAGCAAGTCCCAAAGACAAATCGCTAAAAGCATAGGCAAAAGTTCTGCAACTGTTCAAAAAATGATTGAAAAGCTCCAAGCTGAGGGAAATACTCTAAACAAGCCAAGAACAGGACGACCGCCCATTTTCACAGATCGAGAAATTCGAATTATTGTTGGAAATGGGAAAAAATCCGAAAATTGGCCCACCAAAATTGGCAACTGATGTGAAAAACAATTTTGTGAAGTCGTGCAATCCTGAAACATTTCGCTGTGTGTTACGGAAGGCAGAATACCATGGTCGAAACATGCGAAGAAAATCCTTTGTTAGCAAAGTGAATTGCAAAAAGAGAATGGATTTTGCAAAAGAAAATGAAAAGTAGGACAGAAATTTTTGGAATTCTGTGATTTTTTTGGATGAAAGTAAATTCAATATCCTCGGGTCAGAACGGCAGCAAAAAGTTGGGAGGAAAGCAAATGCAGCTCTAGAAACAAAGAACATGGGAGGAGCCGTAAAACACGGTGGTGGTTCGATTATGGTTTGCGGTTGCATGGCAGCAACTGGAGTAGGAAATTTAATTATAATAGACGGAATAATTAATCAATATAGCTATTTGAATATTTTACAGAATCTATGCCAAAGTGCTTCTAAATTGTAACTCGTGGAATCCTTCCCTTTCCTACAAGATAATGATCCCAAACATTACTGTCGGGGTGTTCGGGAATGGCTGTGAATAACGTGAGAAAACAGCCAAAACCCTCACCGCAGTTACCTGATCTTAATCCCATTGAACACTTGTGGGATTATCACGATCTCCAAATTAGAAAGCAAGATATCAAAACTAAGAATGATATTAAAAAAGCCTTTTTGGAGGAGTGACAGAAAATACCATCGTCTGTCACTCAAAATTTAGTAAAATCAGTACCATCTAGATTGAGAGCTGTTTTAAAAGCCAATTGCTATCCAATAAATTTTTTGAAAAATTGTGAAATTTGCAATATTAATGTCTTTGCTTTTGTGTGCATACTTACTTTTATGATGTAAATTACATTCTATTTTAAGTTAAGCTTATCTTGATAATAAAAAATTTGTATTTTTTTAATATTTTTCCTTTTGTAATTAAGCTCTATTTTGCTGTAATCGAAATAAATCGTTAATTTGAAAACTTTAATATTGTAGGTCTGTTTTTTTTTTCATAGGACATCATCACATACACTCTGCATACTTACTTTTGTGACTAAGTATTTATCAAAGATTGTTATTGTAGATAGTTCAACGAAGTCTTTATTATTTGTTGAAAAGGGCTTCGTGCTTCAGAATCCACTCAGCACAGACGGACATTTCATCTTGTTCAGTTGCTTCAAGATGTACCAGAGGGTTATCAAAAGTCACATAATCAAAAAAGGGATTGGTGAAAGGGTTTATGTTGATTTTAATGGCAGTTGGTAGAGGAAAAGTTGCTGCTTCATCTATGTTGGAATAGGGTATCAAATGCTTCCTCGTTAGGTTACAGGGTACTTTCATCCTCAAATATTATAGCATCCATTTTAACCTTAACCGGCTTTGGATCCACTCATGTTTGACAACCAGAATGTCTTTTGTTTAATTCATCCATCACAAAAATTTTCAATATCAGAATATTCGGAATAAAGAAAACGCAAGAAATCCAGTCATTCGTTACAAAAACTCGATAATAAATCCACATGAATGTGCCCACATTAGCATTTTCAAGTACACCCATTTCGCATTATGGGGAATTATTATTCTCCAATAAAAATACGTTCTTGAAAGAGCTCAAAATCAAACTCAACTCATCGAGCAGTTTCAAGAATAAAAATAAGTTTAACAAAGAACTGCTTAAAATTCACTGTTTAAAACTACATTATTTCTGTAAAGCTAAGAAAACAAAGTGATATTATTATTTCTTCATAATACTCTATTTTAACAATATTATAACTCTCTATTAACAATACCGAAATACTCTATTTTGAAAACTGTAGTAACTTTCATTGTTGCAGAATAAAGCATTTGGCTACAGTTAATAATTGAAATTTAAGGGATAGATAAATAACTTTTTATTTAATTATGTGATATTGATTTATTAATAAAAAATTGACAGATTGCTGGCAATTTTATAAGGTAGAGTTGGAAATTGTCAGAGGGCGGGGGGGAGTCTAAAGCAAATTTTTCAAATTTCATTTGCGTTTGTTAGCATCTAATAACTTCGCATTTTGATCTTAATAATTATATTCCCGGATTTAAAAGGACTATGGTTTTTTTAACTATTATAATCATGTTTATGCTTGGAATCTGAGAAATGAAAAATGAGATATATGTTTTTATTTTCACTTTAAAATATATTCCCATTTTTGTATCACTGAACGTAACTGAAAAACCATGACTTATATACATATTCTGTATATAAGTCACGGAATTAGCATCCCTGACTTATATACAGAATATGTCAGTTTTTCTACAAAAATTGCACAAAAGAATTAGAGAACAGTGGGTGACTTCACCCTCAAAAATGTTTCGTAAAATCTCCTATGTGTATTTTAATGCATGCAATAGGCAAACAATAGGTACGGAAGAATTAATTAGGCAATGTATCAATGACAGAATATTAATATACGGGCTCTAAACACAAGCTAGAAAACCAAATGTTTGCTTTGTATGACTTTATTCTGAATGTAATGCAATAAAAATTAAACATGTTTCTACAACTTTAGTCTCAAAATTTCTTACCAAATTTCATGCATTTAATTTGTATTATTTTTTATAATCTTCAAATTTATTTATTTCAATTCCTACTATTAGTTCACTTCCTCCTTATAAATAATTTGTTCAAATTTTCAATCGTTAATAAAATGCTTTTTACTCATCCATTCAAGTACAATTTTTAACCACTTCGCATACAATGACGTGTCTGACACGCGCATCGAATTACTGAATTTTTATTTTCAAGCCTGCAATTAAGCTACAGAATTAAGTATTTAAATACGAAAAAAATCGATATGAAACGATTTGGTGTCCCAAATGCTACATATTTAAAAAAAATCAAATTAACAATAAATTACCAAAATAGGATGAGTTATCTAATTAGAAAGTTAAATGAATTCGTATGTCAAGTGGTTAAACTAATAGTGAATGACGATTGATGTTAATAGTTTTTCAAATATATATTAATTAGGTTTAATTAATTTTTAATACTTTAAATAGAGCTTCAGCACTTTGTAATGGAAATTCAACAGGCAGTCGCTCAATCGGTAAAATGCGAAGATTTCGGCATTTTTCCCGTGAAGGTGAAGAATGTGAGTTCAAAATTAATAATTTTTTTTTGATAAATTATTTATATAATTGTAACTATTTAATAAAAATTAACTAAAATAAAAATTTTCTTCTTTGACCGATGTAGGAATTGACTTAATTTTTTAAAAAATATATTGTTTTAAATTTATGCCCAGTCTTAAAATGATGCAATTTTATATGAATGCTTTTTGCAATTTAAAAAATAAATTTACTCATAATCTCCATAATTTTTATTCTTTTATCTTAATCATCCTGTTATAACATTAAAAAAACCGTAAAAAGGGTTTGAGGCATGTGTGAGCTAGAAGTTAGACATCTGCCCTCGGATGCTCAAGGGCACTTACCCTCAGAAGCATTACTCCTTCCGTTGTAAAGCGGAACACAACAAAAATTGTAATTATTTAATAAAAAGTAAATAAAATAAAAATTTTCTTTGTGTAACTTAGTAAGAATTGATTTCAAAAAATTGTTTTTATATTACTTGTTTTATCAAATTCTAAATTTTGATAAAATTTTCTTAGGAAACTTCATAAATTTTAATGTAATATACGCTATTAATTTGAATTGACTGTAATAATTTTTCAATATGCTCTGTAATATCCAAACAAAATAATAAGCAATCTATTTATATAAAAAAACTTCATGTTTTTTTTTTGTTTCCCGATGTGAAAAAAAATTAAAATTATATATTAATTGAAATATTTAAAAACATGATTGAAACACAGATTATCGATTCCAGAACTATGCACCAGTTTTCTTAAAATATCTGTAAAATTTTGCTAAAAAATCATCATAAACTTCTGAATGCCAGCATTTTTGCTTTGTACCTTTTTTAGTTACAAAAATATATTATCTTAAATTAAATTTTTTTTCATTTTTAATTATTTTGCTTCGTAAAATTTTTTCAATTTATATTATGCAAAAATAAAAAAGAGCTTTATAACATTTTTAAAACGAAACTCTGATTAATTTGTTCACAATATTTATCTGAATATTTATCATTTTTGATAAGTTATCAATTAAGAAAATTATCCACGCATATGCCTTAAATTGATGCAAGCAGCAATTTTTAAACATGATAAACTAAGCAAATAAAATTAATGATGGAATTATGAGGCTGAAACATTTATTGCACTCTTTTGCCCATTTCATCAAACGAAATCATTATAAAATAAATGATGAATCATGGTGGAACTGAAATTCAGCACTTTATTATCTCTTTCAGCAATCTCTGTGAAAAAAAATCTGCTTTTTCTACTAATCTAATTTTTTCCAATGTATGAAATTATGAATATAGGACGTGCAAGGTAAAAAAATACATTTAGCTCATCCGACTTAGACAACAAAATGAATAAATGAAAAAGTTCCGAATGTTTATATAGGAGGACAATTCTAAGTGAAATCAATGGGTTAAGAATCTTTTAATTATTTTTCAAGAATTTGCAATTTAAACCGTTAATAAAAATAATATTAATGTTTATATAAATGGATTTAGGAATCAATTATTATTTTTAATTATTTTCGAAATATATTTAAAAAAATCGTAACAACAAACGCACCATTCCCTAACACCTAGAAATCACAGCTAATAAGTGTTATCTGCAGACGGTATTTATTAAATCATGTTTTTAGACCAAATTTTTGCAATACATATTAACTTTGCATAGAATTTCTTTTACTATAATTTATATGGACCGTGGTCACCGGTGACCCCCATAACAATCAAGGTGTTAGCAATTAAGATCTTGTTCTAAATATTGGTCCTTTCTTGGTTACAGATATGCCAAAAGGGTTGCCAAATAATATTGTTGGCAAAGAAAGGGGCATTTATAAAAATGGATTCTCCAAATTTTAGTCAATACATTTTTTTTGAAAAATGTAATTTTTTTAGATTTACACTAGTTAAGTAGATTATGCGATTCTCTTAGTAGTTCTCATTAATGCGTTTTATTCAATTATGGGATTAAGAAAAAAATTATAACGAAATCGGCTAGGATTTTGCAAAAGAAAACATTGAACCATCAAAGGGGCCCAACAAAACAGTTTGAGGTTAGTTTAGTCACGTTAAAGCCGCATTTGGATACACCACAAGAGAGTTTTGGAACGGACATAGTAATTTTGAAACCTGGCCAGGCGACGGTGATGATTCCTAAGCTAATATTTCCCTCTTTAATCTCTAATTTTGCGCCAGCGGAACGTTATTTCAGATGTTATTAATAATGCTTCAGATCCATGTACACAGGGTCTTATCAGGAATATTTTATTTCGAAACGAAAACCCTTGAGCCTTGAAATCGAGACATAACCATAGAGCTGGTAGTGCAACTCTTTTCGAGTGTAGGAAAAGATAAGAACGGGTGTTTGTAAATGGAATTTTTGGTCACTGTAACTGCATTATCCCTTCCCCATCACATTTCAATGGGAGATCTTTTCTCGCTTTTAACAGTTCAATTTTAAAACTTATTTAAGCCATAGTTAACTATTGCTATTCAATTGGGTGCAAAGAAAAAGCTTCTAAGGACAGTTCTCTGTCCTTTCACAGGTATAGACAATAAAACATATTCTGTTTATATCCATTTTAATTCATTTTAAAATTTCGTAAACTCGATCATTAAGGGATTTTATTATTATAACAGATTAATATTTCATAATTTAGTGTAATTATTGCATTTAATTTATTTAACTTGTTATTAAGGTTCATTTAAAGTGCATTATATTTTGCTAGTTGCTTTATTTTAAGCTCGAATGTGCTGCAAGTGGTTATCTGAAAGCTTGGTGTGATTTTTTCTCACCAAGTGTTTATATAAACATACTTTTTATTCATCCAATCATGTTTAAGTAATTTTTTTTAAATTGTAGTGGATGACATTTAATTTCAATACAGTTTTTTTCAAATATTAATTCATTAATTTGGTTAATTAATCAAAAACTTTCTCGCTAAAAATCTTCGTTTCCCCATCTCCAAATAAATAACGAATTCAGTTTGTTTTTCCCAACGGTAGTGAGGTTAGGCCTAACATGTTTTCAGACGATTATTTCAAACGATTCTGCTTATTTTCGTAATTGATGCCTTTAAAATTAAACAGTGTTAAGTAATCGATTTTTGCAATTTTTTTTAAGTACTTTTGAATTAAATTAACTCAGAATAAAGAAAATTAAAACTTTCTAATCTGTTTTGCATTGCCCCAACTCATGTAAAAAAAAGCCACCATCTTGCATTGCCGCAATTAGCTTTGAATCATGAACTGGCGTTGAAAATGCAATGCTAATACAGTTTTTGATCAATTATTTATAGTAATTGTTAGGTTGGAATAGTTGGAATCCATTTCTTTTTTCAGAGCAGCTCTTAATTGTTGTTTTAATTCATGCTTCTACTTTAAATGTAAATATTTGAATCATTTATGTATATATCATGAACCATTATTTATGTAGAGAAATTGTAATTTAACATAAAATATTTTCTTTGTGTATCATTAACAATGATTTGGTGTGATAATTTGTGGTTCTTTTTATTAAATCATAAGCTGAATCATAAGCTTTATTTAGTCTCTGAAAATTTGTTTATGGTCACACCAAATACTTACCATTTTTTAAAAACTTAACTTTCTTGAACTTTAGTTTTATAATATACGTTTTTATGTAACGCAATATCGTAATTTAGTATTATATAATATTTTCCTATTAATGTAAAACCTTGACAAAATAAGAGTCAAGATCTTGCTATTTGATATACGTTTTGTTGCTCCATGCCCTAAACTTTTTAAAAAAATTCCTATTCTGTAAAGAAACTGGTATAATGAATAGAATCAGTTAATTGCATTCATCAGAAGTTATTTTAATAAAAATCTATTGGACAAGAATTGGGATTTTTATTTTCAAAGAAATAAATTTAAACATGATGATTACCCAGATGTTTATAAAACTAATATGCAAGAATATATTTACAATTGTTAACTAAGGTCAATTTTTATTGAAATTAACTGCCTAAAATTAAGTTTACATCACTAAACAATTAATAACTAATAACAAAGTAGCTTTGACTAAGGTGGGTTAACAAAGGCTTGGTTGAATTTCTTTTAAAAAAAATTTGTTAGCCTCCAGTCACTAAAATTATTAAAATGAACGACCCACAAGATAAATAAATATGTGGCCTTATGACAATTTTGTACAATTAAATATGTAGAATTATGATAAAGGATTTTCTCACTTTCGAAAATAAGTAATCTCTGATCAATTCTTTTAATTTTTAATATTTTTTTATTGGGATACAATAATAGTTTTACGAGTATTTATTTTTATCAAAAGAATCAAAGATAAATAATATTAGAAAAAGTTTCCTACCAATTTTAAACTTTAAAAATAACTGAAAAAAATAAATAAAATCTTAAAAGATGTCTATAATATATAAAGATTTTATAATTTCTCTCTCTAATAACATGGATAGTGTTAATATATGCATAAGTACAGTATTTTGAAGGGGGGAGACTTATGTCACTTTTATAATCAGTTTTTGCAAAGACTTTTAAAAAAATCTTTTTGAGATAATGACAGAAAGTATTTGAACATGTAATGTAAAATGTAAAGATGTTTTTAGGTAAATAAAAGAAAAAAAATGTTTACTACAGAGGAAAATAATTACTTTTAATTAAAACTTTAAAAAAGCAAAGAACTAAACATGATTTAAGTCAACAAACTGAACTATTAATGTTCTGAAAACGAAAAATTATTTTCGCTTCTTTTGCTAAGTAGAATAATTTCTAGACAAGAAAAGAAAAAAAAACCCTTCCCGGCAATTAAAATCGACCATTACAATTGCCAGAAAGCAAAAAATTGTGTGACAGATTTTGAGACTGTTAAGATGTGAGATATGTCGCCAAAAAAGATATCTCTACTCTCAGATTCTTCAAAACCACGTGGTTCATGTTGCGTACACTTGTTTCAACAAGAAACATACGATTGGCTCCCTCTATTTATATACCAGCTCTATGGACCTAACTCTTAGACAATCATGGCCTTCTAGCAATTTATAATGTAAATAGACAGAAGTGTTATATATATATATATTAAAATGGCTTTAGAAGTAATTTTTTTATTATTTTTATTTTAAAATTATATATGAAAAATTATTTTGGTTATTCCCGAATTTTTATCCTAAATCTTTCTTATAAATGTTATGTATCCAAATATTTTTTTCTTAAATTAAAAAAAAAAAGATGCCATCAATAGTTAAGAATCAAAATTTAATAAAATTAATAGACTGATTTAGGATTAAATTCTATAAATATTAAAATCAATGCAGTTTTTAAAAGTTACACAATCCAAAGCAATTTTGAAATGAAATTGAAATCAATTAGTAAATTCTATACAAGCAAAAATAAAGCAACGCATAAAACCGCATAAAAAAATTTAACAGAAGGGAAAAAAATCCGGGCATTCCAAATTTCTGAAACTCCCGCCAGTGAAGAACTTTTCGTAATGCCCACACGTGCTGAGATAATATGACCCGACCTTAACCGATACGCACAGAGCATTATTTTTCATCAGACGATACTAAACAGACAGGTTTCCGGAATACCGTTTCTTTTTTTTTCGTGTTTAGTCTTATTGACTATCGCATTAGGCATCTGAGATAATTAACTCAGTGCCTAGTAGGAATCTGAAAGTGCTTACCTATCGACTGAAAATCTTTTGTGCTGATAACTCAGAAATTTTACGTTTTAATTCATAGATAAATCAAGGTCATGCCTTCTTGTTTTCCCACAGAAGGGGAAGAGTTGGAAGAAATTCGTTCGATACCCTGGGTGCCCGAACAGAAAAGGTAAGCAAGAGAAGTTTTTATTTCATCAAAATGTATTGGTGGTAAGTTAATATGAAAGTTACCACAAGAATTAAATAAAAAAAGTAATATAAATAATAATAATAGATTCCAGCTTTAAAGGGTCTATAAGATTGATTTTTTAAATGATGAAGTATATAAAATTTATATCAATTTTATAATTGTCATAACAAATATTGATAAACTATTATAAGTAATACTAATTCTATATGTTGAAACAATAAGAGATAATGAAAATAATTTATAATTGATGTTACATATTAAGAATTGATATTAACTCTAATTATTTATTCTTTAAAAAAATGCGCGCATATTTGCGGTATGCAGACAAATATAAAGCCTTTACAATCATAGAATTTGGTTTATACATTGTCATAATGAATATTCAATTCACTTCAATGCTCGAATTTAAAAATTCAATGTAAAAAAATTTTAAAGACTTTTTATTAAATGTTTCATTTTGTTTAATTTATATCATATTTGCATGCAGTATCTTTGCTACTGATTTATTAGAATGAAAGTAAATAATAATTAAATCATTTTTTACAAAATATTTTAAGAATAAAAGCTGAAATTCTCACGTCAGCAATCCTAATTCCAATTTTCTCATTCAAAAAAAATGTAAACTCTTATTGATTCATATATAACCAAGAAAATGTAATTGAATATATTCTCTCGAGTTGTTTGAAATGCTGAGCTCAAAGAACCCACGGTTGGAACAAACATGATTTTCATTGCTTACCAATAATTCTCCAAGTTTTACTCCAAAACGCCGATTTAATAAATGCCATTTGCAAATAACACTTATTAGCCTGCAATTCTATCCTTTTATTAACGGTATCATTTATTGCTAATGATTTCTATTAGTACATTTCGAAAACCATTTAGAAATAATTCATGTCTAAAACGAATTATGTACTTATTAAACGTATCATTTTTAAAAACGTTATGACGTATTGTATCTTGAAAACACATTAAATGATTTACCGAATTAGAAAAATATTAAGTTTATGGCAAAAAAAATTTCAAAAGGAAATAATTGTTGAATCTGGCCTGAAGACTTTCTTAAGGGTCACCCTCAGGTAGGGATTCAAACGAGGGCTTTTTGGGCTGAAGTCAGACTCCTCACAGAAAAAAAATTCCTAGTTTGTATCCCTGCCTGAGGGTGACCCTTGAGAAAGTCTTCAGGCCGGATTCAACAATTCTTTCCTTTTGAATTTTTTGCAATAAAAATATTTTTCTAATTCGGTTAAGGTTCGTAAGTGTTTTAGTGGTAGCAGCATTAGCGCTCTCTAAATACAATGTATATTTTATAAGTTTGGCTCAAAAAAATATTTTTACTTGAATTTCATAAAGACTGCATGTTTGATTAATTTCTTAAATGATTTACTTAATCCACTGATTTCGCTGAAAATTTCCCTCCTATATAAAAATCCGAAGCACTTTCAGAAATAATTCATTTAGATATCGAAGTTGAGCGAAGTGTCTTTTGTTCCTGCATATCTTACATTCATAATTTTACGTTTCTTTAAAAAATAAAGATTAAAATGAAATCTGCATATATCAATGCAGATTTTATTTTATTGCATATGCATATTTCAATGTATCATTTCGAAGCATAATTTCTTGAAAGACCAAGCACCACGTGCTCGCGCGTGTTAAATTATATTTTTATTCATTTTAATTGTTTCATTGAATGAGTCCCTTTAGTATTGTAAACGATCAAAAAAAAACTTTGTATCGCATTGATTTCTAAAAAAATATCACATTTCCTATTTATTTCATTTCATATAATCGCGTGCTCAAAAAGACCTTTTTCTAGGTTTCGTTTGCTGTAGTCATTAACTTATTTTTTAAAACCGGAGGTTTTGCAAATGCAATGGCAACCTTTATTAAAAGCTGATTTTTTTTAGATGCTCGTGCAGATAATTTTCTTATTTTTCGCTAACGAATTTTTGTTGACGCTAAAAACCTCATCCCAAAAACCACATCATGTTCTGATATATTAATAGAAATATTTTAGCATAAAGTTATTTTCCATTAGGATTGTGAGTAAGTAGAGATAATAAAATATTGAATTTCAGTTCCAGTTTCAGCATGATATCATTATTTATTAAGTGATAATTTCTTTGGACTAAACAGACCTGTAATTCTCATACATTTTTTTTCTAATTTCAAGCAAAATCAATAATAAATTTTTTATCATGTCAGAACATGTTGTTTTTAGGATGAAGTTTGTTGTGTCAATAAAAATAAGTAGGCGAAAAATAAAGATTTTATTATCTGCACAGGCATCGCAAAAATCATTTAATAACGCATTGCCATTGTGTTTTAAAAATCTCTGATTAAAAAAATAAGTTAATGACTAGAGTAAATAAAACCTAGAAAAATATCATTTTGAGCACGCGATTACATGAAAAGAAATAATTATGAAATGTGAAATTTTGTTTAAACAATAAATGCGAGACAAAGTTCTTTGTACCGTTTACAATACTAAAGGACTCATTCAATGAAAATGAATAAAAATATAATTTAACTTGCACGAGCACGTGGTGATTGGACGTTCAAGAAAGGACGTTCTGACATGGTACATGTAAATATGCATAGCAGATTTCATTTTAATCTTTTATTTTCATTTATTTTTAATTAAGCGTTTCCCAAGGAATTTGTAAATTTTTTACTGAATTGATGAAGTGTCGAATTAAAAAGTAAAAAAAATCATGAAAATTATTTTAATATAATTTAGATTCTAACACCATCATTGATATAATTTTTTTTAATTTCGTTGTTTTTCTCATTTTTTTACCAGTTCTTCATACATATATTTTTTCGCTTGTAGTTCACCCCCAGCTATCGTTGCCAAGAAAAAAACATAAATGCGAATTAATTCATTATTAAACTATTCAAAAATTATTAATACTTGACAGATAATTTTTTAACTAATCTTGCATGTTTTGCAAATAAATACTGCTGTATATATTCCTTAAGAAATGAATAAATAATAAAACGAAATAAGTATACAAATAATTGTTGAATTATTTCAATCAAATTGAAAATGTCAGGTACATTTTCCAAGAGCATTACAAACTTTTCTAAGTCATTATTCAGATGAATTCTAGAAACCGAATCAACGGTTTTAAATTTCAATATATCGAAAAGCTCTCTCATTTTAACTGAATCAAAGCTATAATTTAAATTTTTTCCTTTGTTTCAAATTATGTTACTAAAAGATGTAATAAGTTCATTCATTTATAATAAAATTAAAACAACTGAAAAAAATATTTGCAAAAAGACCAGAACTTTAATTTCCGAAAAGAAAGCAATATACGTGAACGTATTCTTTTTTGAAATTAGAAATTTTAGAAGTAGTTGTAAAATAATTATAATTCTTAAAAATTAACTTGAAATATTTGCTATTAAATGACTTTCGTAATAATAATAATTATCCAACACGAATTTGCAAAACAAACTATCCTACACAATAATAATCAGACTGGATATAAAAATGACAAGGATTAAAATTCAAATTATAAAATCCTGATAGTTTCTTACTTTTCAAAATTTGTTGCTGATAAATAAAACTATTAAAACGTATTTTTTATGAAGCAAAGCTACACGTGTATAAATATTCCATAAACAAACAATAATTGTAGACAACGAGATCATCTATTTTAATAAAAATGGTTCTCGAAATGCGTTGCTAAGTTAGCCGAAAGTTAGCCTAAAAAGTTAGCCGAATCGGTCGGGCCGTTAAGCAAAACTAGAGAACGGCTCGACCGATTCGGCTAACTTTTTTAAAAATATTTTCGTTAAGACACGAGGATGGTTCTTATGGAGAGAAAAAATGAAAAAACTGCGAGGAAAATAGTTAAAACGACACTTTTCTTACTTTGCCGCCAAAAATCTTCATTTCCTTTCCCCACACCAAATGAGTAAGATAGCAGGAAGTAATAAATTATGATTTGTTTAGAAAGAAATACGCGAAGTCAGTTGGTTTTCATTCATAGATAACGGGATGTTTAAAAAAGAAAGAAAATGGCTTATTTTATTATTAGTCTGTATGAATATTTAATCTATGCTTGCTCAAAATAAAATTTGGGCAGGGAAGGAAAAAAAAGAACAACAAAGTGAAAATAGGGTTTGTAGAAACAAAATTAGTGAAGAAAAAAAGAATAGAAAAAAAAAGAAGAAAAGAAAAGAAGGATGTGTGTGTTTCAATATTATTTCCTCTGTGCGCGGCATTTTCCAAGCTGTTTTTAAACTTTGAAAACCAATTGTGTCTTTATTTGTTTCGTGTGTTTACATTTATGAAAATTTGAATCACACTATTATTTAAAAACGTAGAATTTTAGACCTTTCTCTCCACGATTTAAGTAAAATATCAATTCCGGGACAATCATTGCTCGGATAGAAAGAGAAAGATGAATAGTACAATGAACAGAACATCTGATGAAAATAATACTAAATAATACTCTAAATGAATTATATGATTATCAAAATTTGTTTGGTTTTAAAATATTTTGATGAAAAACCTGTTATGAGACACAGCTACATAAAATATATGAAAATTTTTGCGAGCACTAATACTGGCGAACCGACTGGTCGTTAAAGGCGGCTAGTATAGAATATTTCCTGTTTACAGCTGTTGCAGCATTTTCTGTTCACAGCTCTGACAGTTTGCAACAGCCATAAATAATTAATTAGTTAGGTTTCGTGGAGAATAAAGTGATGTGTTGACACTTTCAGTCTAATTTGATACCGACAAACACAGACATTTTGGTGCCGAAACAAACTCGGGTAAGTCACACTAAACTCATTTGTTTAATCTTTCGATACGAATCCGAATTATAATGTCAGTCGTTAATGAAAAATTTGATTTACTTAAACTTGAACGATCAACAATTCACGCTGCCGAAACTGAATTATTCTACAAGTGGAGAAACTGATGTAGAATATGACGTTGAAGGTTTACTTTACAAAATAAACGAACAAACCTTGGCAGGCGATAAAATCCACGAACTTCTAAACCTTAAGGGTGTAATGAACACGAAAATGCACGGAGAATGTTCATTTAGCGATGTTTACTTATAAAAAGAAAGCAAATAACGAACACTGATTTTAACTCGTCAATATCTGGCAATATAAACAACGCGCTACCACCAATAGCTAACGGTATGAATTATTCATCTGCGACTTCAAACATTACGGTAAACCTACTTAAATTAAAAATAAATACGTTTCGAGGCGAAATTGAAGAATTTCGCAGTTTTTGGGAGTGTTTTGAAAATTTCATCGACAAAAATGGAAGTTCATCGTTTATTGACAAACATGTCTTACGAGGAAATTTAAATGGGGAGGCAAAACGACTAGTAGGTGAAATAAGTATAACTGTCGATATATGTACTAGAAAGGTTATTTTTAAATCGAAATATAACAATAAGGATAAAATAATACAGACTCATCTGGATTATTTAGAAACCTTAACACCTATTAAAAAATCCATCAGCATTAAATGAGCTGGTTATATGTCGATTGTAATAAAAGATAATGAGCGTTGGATGATTTGGCCAGGGGTGGCAAACCTTTATGGATACAATGTCCCATTTTTTTTTTAAACAAATGTGTAATGAGGTATAGAGGAGTCTTCAAATACTTTTTACAGCGTGTCATCAAATAATTTTTACAGGGAAGATAATGAAACTAAATACTAACAACTCTTTATATACAATGAAAAAATACATTTTGCCCTGTATAGTAGTAAAGATTTTAATTATGCGTGTAATTCAAATCAAAGTAACATTAGAGTGACTTCTGTTGCTGCAGATTAGATGACAAATAACTTATATTTGGATTGAAGAACGATACTTTTGGCGGAATCCCATTGGAGTAATCTGCAAAACGGTTTCTAAGAGAGTTTTTAATGGTATTCATCTCTGAAAATAATTACTCATAGGCATATGCAGATGAAAATAGGATTAAAATGGCAGCAGCCAGCTTCTCTAATCAATTAAATGTTTCTAGAATAGAATTCCATGTTTCCAACATTTCGATACTGGCATTTCTACCTATATTGCCCGTTAATCTTTCTGTTTCGATCAATTCTGACTTTTTCCTAGTTTCAATAAATTTTTGAATACATACTGAATTAGTCGGGAAATCAAATGTTAGTATTTCAAATTATTCAATCTCCAATTAATTGAATGGGGGCAAGATCATTTTATCGAATGAAGTTACATCAGGGTACTTAATAAACTTGATCGTTTCCGATTATTCTTTGAAGTGAGAAAATCTGGCTAAAAATTTCTCGATTGCCGAATCAATTACGGAAATAAACTCTAAATAACTTTTTCTTCGTCTGGTTTCTCATGAAATCCAAATCTTTGAAACATATATATTTTCAAATTTAGGAAGTACTGGCAGTTTTTTTTTTGATAACATCATTTATAAATCATGCAATCCAGCGTCAAAAGCGTGAATTATATCCAAAATGACGATAATTGCTTTATTTATGCTTAGAAGTTTTACATTCAGTTTATTGAAATGTTTGAATATGTCTGTAAATAACATTAACTTTGTGAGTCGTATAACATCCAATAATTATAGATATTGTTTAATTATTGTTAAAAATAATCCTTATAATTCCAAAAAAAAATCTAATTTCAATAAAAGTTATTACAAGGCTCCATACTATTTTATTATTAAACTATAACTAACTATGATTAAATGTTAAAAAATAGAAACAAATTAAAACAAAAGTTTCTATTTTTATAACACCAACCGAAATATGTTTATGAATATAGATTTTTATTAAACGTATTTGGATGCTCCATAAGTTTTTTTTTGTATTTCTAATATGAAATGAATACTCATTATTTATTGGTTAAGATATTATTTGTTTTGTTATTTAAGAGCTCGTTTGCTCTATTATATTCAGGAACCCTCATTATTCCTTCTTTCCAAAATTATTGTGTTTTGGGCAAGAAATAATCCTGAGGTACACTTTTATTTCACTGATGGATTTAAAGAGCTTATCGTGAACTGAATTTTTTAAGAACAGAAAGAAGAAATAATCAAATGGGGCGAGATCTGGTGAGAATGCGGGACGGGGTAAAGCATCTTAGTCAAACTATTAGTTTCTCTCTTACGACTAATGTAATGTGTGATCGCGCGTTATGATGTTAAGAAACAACGCAGCACATCAGCATTTCATAGAATTTAATTTTCCATCCTGAGAAAGGAGCTCGTAGAAAATGACAACTTTCCAATCCCATCAAATGGACAAAAAGACTTTTTGGGGGTGTAGTCCAGGCTTTGCGACAGTTGAAGGCCTATTGTTCTAACACCAAGTGCGTTTACTATGCATATTTTCAAATAAAATCTAAATTTATTTTCCAGTGACGATCCTCTTTTAGAAAAGCGATGAAAAATAAACTTTTAAGACATTCTAATAGTTCTTTAACCCTCAAAAAGGCCATTTTTAGTCATGGTATGTTAAAATATTTTTAGGAGTGAGATTCGTTTAAGAAAAGCAATTCATTTGTCTTATTAGGTATTTTAATTTTATTAATTAATTAGGTAAATTAATGACTAAGCAACAAATCGAAACACGACATTTTGTGCGAGAAAAGGAACTGACACTTCTAAGTTTCTATCTTACTGAAAAATGAGTCACAACTTATACCAATTTGCATAACTTCATTCGAATATTGATAAATTTGGTGTGAAACATACAGCTCACAGCCGTTGAAAGGTTGAACCTGAGAGTTACCATGATGCACACCTGTGACCCTCTATCTAATGGGACAGCCCCTTTCCCTACTATTTCTTAACTGTAGTGAAGAAGTGATAATCTAAGTGAAAAATAGAAAAGAATTCAAAAAGATTCACTGGGCAACCAGCTTGTTAAACCTTTAAGACACTTATTGCCGTTAGCCAATTTTAATTTTCTTTGTGTAATTATGTCAAATTTATGAGCATGCGTAATTGTCATCATTTCGTATCACGTATTATCTTATAGGTAATATGAATAACCCTGCTGAAAGGATGTATCCTACACCATTTACGAATCGTGTATTATCTTATAGCTAATATAAATATCCCTGCTGAAAGGATGTATCCTGCATCATTTACGAATCAATTTTTATCTTATAGATAAAAATGAATATCACTGCTGAAAAGACGTGTACAACGCCATTTGCGAATCACGTTTTATCTTACAGATAATATAAATACCCCTACTAAAAAGGTTTATCTTACACCATTTACGAATCATGTATTATCTTATAGGTAATATGAATATCCCGGCTGAAAGGGTGTATCCTGCACCATTTACGCATCACCCGCTCCTACCCCTGCTGCTTTTATCATTGATGAAACAGAAACACACACCGGAGACAAAAACAACTTTTCAAAATGAGTATGATTATGTAGTGGGTAAGTAACCGTATTTTTGATTTAATAAATTATTAATAAAATTTTCAATTTTTTGCATGATATATTAATTGAAGGGAGAACTCAGTCATTAATGACTAACGATTTATTTCAATGCTTAACTATCTGATGTTTAATTGCATTTACATGTTATCAGATTGAATGTATAGAATAACAAAAGTCCTCTTCTGAAAATGTTAATTTATTTTTTTAAAAAAAAGAACCTATAAACTGAAATATTTTACAGTGGTAATATTTTAGACTCGATTAATCCGACTTTATTTTCTTTTTAATAATTAAGTCTTGGCTAAAATAACAATTATGTACATATAAAATGTATTAAAATTTCATTAATGTAAAGCCTGATAAAAAAATATCTTATTAAAATTGAAGAACAAATTATATGAAAATAAAATTTGCAACAACGAAATAACGTTTCTTCTTTTAATTTAAGTAGTATAAAATGGAATTTTATTTAATAATAAATGTATAAGAGTTATTGAGAAAAATTATTTTTTTCATTTCATTTTTAATTAACAATATAATTAAAATTTGAACAATTATTTTAAATTAAATCGCTATTAGTCAACAAATAATTATGTGCAAAGTTTAAAAGTTTTGGTCCAATTAACTCAAACATATCAAGCAATTATTGCATTACGCAGCAAACACAAAGAAACAAAATATTGTGATTACTTCAATATTGCACTAACGTTGAGATTTATTGAGGCCGATTTTGTAGGACATAAACTTAATAATTGCGGTTTCCAAACATATGTAAAAAGCTTTGGAGCGTACCTATTAGTTGGAGTTTCGTATATTTGCATATTATCAGTGATTATAAATTACTTAATATTTTAGAAAAATTGTTATCACTTAATCGACTAATTAATTTTTTATTCTTACTGTGGTGCCACCTCGTAGTCAATAGGCCAAAAACTTTGCAATATCTATTAGTATTTATTATATAGAATTAAAAATTAAAATCTCAAATTCAGAAAATAAAAACATTTTTTAAAATTCTACTTTCTTTTTTACTAACAAAAATGCATTGAAAAAATTGTTTTTAATAAATTTATTTCATATGTAATTAATTATTATTAAATATTTTTTTCCCTTTCTTTCAAAGTGGGCGCAGGTTCAGCTGGATCTGTAGTTGCTAGTCGACTGTCTGAAGAAAAATGCGTGATTGTTCTTTTGTTGGAAGCTGGAAAACCTGCTCCCGTGTTAACAGAAGCACCAGGTTTGGCGAGGGATTTCTTTGCCACTGACTTAGATTGGCAGTATAAAACAGTACCCCAGAAACACACAGGAAAACTTCTTCAGAATCAGGTAAACATTCCAAAGGTGTTTTTTTTTTGCATAGTTAATTCATTTCAGGAGCTATTTGTTTATTTTAAAATGATTTTGGTGGTGAATTAAAACATTAATCTTTTCGAATAAAATATTATCGTATTTAAATTTTTTTTTTAAATATCGTCTGCCACTTTAAAATTCATTCTTCTTTCAAAATGTTCCATGCTTCAAGCTTTCCAAACAGAAATAGGCATATCCCATAAATCTAAAACGTTGTGAATTGGATAGCATTAAAATTTCTGAGTTCATAATACGTAAAATTATTAATCGAAAAGGGAACAAAACTGTCGGTACTTACGTAATAGATCGTTGGTGTGCGAACGGTCGCCAACCACTTTAAGCCAATTTACTTAGGTGGCCATAGTTCTTTGATACATTACACCATCATTGTTTGTCCGTTTTCACGTATAAACTCATCTCATACCCATTCAAACACGTATTTTCAGATAGAATAATTCCATAATTTTGGAAATGCGTCACTGCATCTTTTTTGTTGGCAGGCAAATAAAAATTTAAATCCTTTTAACGAGTCAAAAAAACAGAACAGAAAAAGCGCTTAATGATCTTCTGCGAAACCAACAAAATGGCGGACGGCAGTTTAGGTTTGCACAATTCTTTAAATAATAGCGGTTAATTGCCGTTATTGGCTATTTAGCAACTAATTGACGACGCCCTAAAATTTGGCGATAAAGATGACAGCTTAATGCGTAATTCTTACTCCTATATTGAAAGAATATTGCAAACTAATATTCAGAAAATGATGTTTGTTTCAAATATTTATACGTTGAAACTACTGGTAACGAGAGATTAGGTTAGCGAATTTCATTTCTGCCATTAATAAACATGAATTTGTGTGCTGACTCTTTAAATACCAAATCATTTTATCTACAGATGTAATATTTGAACACATTTATCTTAGAGGGAGAAAATGTGAATTAACTGACTTTTTTCTGGAGATTTCTAAAATACTAATTAATTAAAATTTTATCTGAATTTTGCAGCTTTCTGCGATAAATGCCAAAAAATTTTAATACCCAAAACTTAATTTTGAACATTTTAAAAATTTTAAATTATCTTTTTTCATAGTAATCATGAAATTTAATAATAGTGTAATTTCTACCGTTAAGAACCTTTTTAATTTTTTTTCCGTATTGCCGACAGTAGAGACCAACTTGTTTGCCGAGATAGTAAATTAAAGTAAAATGAACCAATGAAGATTTCACTTATACAATATTAAAAGTATTTTGTATACTAATTAGAACAACATGGCTAAAAATGAAAATTCCAATCCCACTTGAAAATAAATAGTCAGCTTGATCTTTGAATCTAACCCTAATAGGAGAAAGAATGATATTTTCTGTTGACAGCTACTTTTGTGCTCATAATTTAATATCTGAGATCGAATTATAACTGATTTCCTATATATAGGTTCTCCTGGAGTACTTTTAGGTAAACTAGACCACATTTGTGTTTCGCTTGAAAAAAAGAGCACAAAGGCTGTCTTCTAGGTATCGTATCTAACATGGCTACGAATTCGCTACTATAGCACACAATATCTCTCGTCTTCAAATAATTTCAATTAAACTGCAATTGTTTTTCCTACATTCATATTCCTCAATTCAAAGCTCATAGCTCATGATTTAATAAATCAAATGTTTTCTGGATAGTATTACTCGCTAAGAGTGTACTACATAGTGATGTGAAAATAAAGAAAAAAAAATTCCATAGCGTACTACGGAAATTATATTGACCCAATTTTTGAAATTGACCCATTTTTAATTTATCATTTAACTTTAAGGTTTAACTTCGATTGAAATAATAAAAAACTTTCAATGCTGACGATATATTTCTACTAATAATAAAAGAGAATATGTAGTGTTGGCGCTGTACAGAACAAAAAGTCTGACTTAGACTGCCAAATTTGGAATTTAAGTAGGGAATGTGCCTTGCGGAGAGATACTTTTTTTGAAGTTTTTTTTTGCAAATAATTTTGTAAAATTTTGGAATTTTTACACAATGAAGTTCAGAAACTGTTGTTGAACAAAATTGACTTCTACGTCATTTTATTTTTTAACGTTTAAAATTTTTAAAACTTTCATTTCATTAACGTCAATTTAACTGTGGTAGAAATCTTTAGTGAATGATGACCATTTTTGAAACCATTTATCGTGTAATTTTTCCACAGTTTATTTCTGTGTTTACAAAGAAATTCGGTGTGCTTTCCATTGCTTTATAAATATTTAATCGTGTGTTTTTCCATTAATGCTGAATGTAAAAAAAGAAAGTTTCTATTTAGTATCTGAAGTACTTACATAAAATAAAATTAAAAACTCAAATAACTTTGTAATGAAACACGAAATTTAAATAAAAGATAGATTACCGATTAATACTCATAAGACCTGACTTCCTTTACAAAGTTCATTAACACAACACGCATGAGAAGTGTAAGGTTATTAAAATAACAGGCTGTAATCACAGTTTTAATTTTTTTGCGTGAATCTTGAAGGGAATAAATACTATGCACAAGAGGTTTCCAAACGATCAAACGCAACCATTATTCTTCGTAAAGCAATTGGTTACCAATGGCTGCTAATCTGAATTAAAAACGAACAACCATTAACTTAAGAATAACATTTTACATGTGAAGTTCTACTTCAAACCTCTGCTATACTATTGAGCCATTCTCCTTCATATTTTGAAAATTTCATTTCAGGAGGTTCCGTGGCCCGCCGGTAAAGGTCTCGGCGGATCTGGCATTCTGAATGCGATGGTTTACACCAGGGGCAACCGAAAGAACTACGATGACTGGGAAGTACAGAAGTTTGAAGCTTCAATGATGTATGGCCCTATATTTTGAAATTCGAAAACAATACTGATCCATAATATCTCTCGAATGGTAATTTGAAACGTTATTATTCTTTAAATTTAACTATACTCATTCCATATTTTCAAAAACTTAATTTTGTAGCTGATTTTTTCCCGATTTTTTCCATTTTCCGATTGTTTAGATTTCCAAAACCATCTGTTCATTATAAATAAAGGAGATTTTAATATTTTTTTTAAATTTTATCATCAGTTAATTAATGAATACAATAGAAATTCGACTTTTTTCTCATGACACCACCTGGTAGAGAATTAGTGAAAAATAAACGTTAAAATCTCTTTTTAATGATGAATTATAAATCAATTTCATAAAGTAAAAAATAGGTAATACAAAAAAATCAAATTATTAATACACTTATGAAGATATATTTTTACCAAGATTCTCTTTGAATTTACATCACGTTTTTATTTAACTCTTATTCTTTTATGTTTATAAAGATAACATTCGATAATAAATTTAATCTCAATCTCTTATGAGCTAAAAATTTTCATATTTTTTTTTCAAATTTGGTATTAAAAAGTTGTTGTAAATAAATGTTAATTAATCATTAACAATTAAAATTATCAAAAGATCGAATAATTTGATAATTTTTTTATTCTAAAATAGTGGAAAACATTTGTTTGATAGAATGCAACTTTCCAAAAAATTGAAAATTAAATTCCGTAATTTCAATATAATAAATTAAAACTTTAAGGTAAAATAGTAGTAAGCGATTAAAATGAATAAAAAAAAAACTGTTTTTTTTTTTTTTTTTTTTTTTTTTTTTGCGCGTTAGTAAAAATGTATTTCAAAAAATTGATTTATTGCATCCAATAATTCTTCTAAAGTAACGAATTTAGTGATTTATAAACATAATTTCAATAATAATAAATTTAAATCTTATTAGATCCTATTTTTGTAACTCAAAGTTAATAAATTTATTCCATAAGAAATCCAAAATTTTTAAGAAAAAGGTGAATACGGTTTTTTTTGTAATTTTTTGCATTAGAAATGCCTATTTCTGAATAGATGGAATATTTTTTAATAATCATGTATATAAAATTACTGGTTACTTAAAATGAAATTGACAAAAAATATATTATTAAGAATTGATACATACTGGATTG
>JAOUZG010040414.1:16218-26580 GCA_026289955.1 Argiope argentata | reverse complement strand
AGTTCTCAAGTTCTGCTAGATCATCAACCGATGCTACACAGTTATCAACGTATAAGGACTGAGTTAACTTTTGTGCAATTGCCTTTTCTTCATCAGGTACCTGGGACAAGTGAAATGAAATAACCCTTCCCAACAAAAATGGACTAGACGTTATTCCAAAAACAACCTTAGTATGGCGATAGACTTTCATTACATTTTTCTTCTCCCACCATAGGAATTTTAAAAAATTCAAATCTTCTTCTCTGATATTTATCTCCAAGAAAGCACGTCTGATATCTGACGTAACCCTTATACTCTTCTTTCGAAATCTCAACAAAATTGAAGGAATCTTCAATAAAATTAGGCCCTTTAAATAAACAATCGTTCAGCGAAGGAGATCTGCCAACTTTGCAACTCGCGTCGAAAACGGGTCTTATTTTGGTGGTCAGACTATCTGGTTTAAACACGGGGTGATGGGGTAAGTAGTGGTCCCTTTAACTCAATCTCATTATCTGGAACCACCTCGATAACTCCCTCGCTCTCCCACTCCTGAAAAACTTTGTTATAATCCTCATACTTATTAAGAGACTCCAGTTTTCTGGTGACACTAAATAGCCTCTTTTCTGCTACATGACGATTTGACGGCAATTCTATGTTTTTCCCTAACCAAGGTAAGCCTACGCAATATCGACCGTCATCTTTTCTTGTCAGAGAATGCAGAAGTTACTCCCTAGCCGTTTCATCCTCGTCTCTTTTGGTTAAACTCTGTTGATCATCTAAAATACCAATTGTCTCCAAACTCCAAAGATCCGAAATTGGCATGTCTCTGACAGCTAAATTTGCACACAAAAGAGACGTGCTTGTAGTTTTACTATCAGTAAAACCATCTAAAGTACCACAAACCACCCATCCCAATTTCGTACAAACCGCAGTTAATCCTTCATTCAATTGCCTCACATGCCCCGTAAGAATCCTGCCATAAACGTCACTTCCAAGGAGCATTTCAATTTTGGAACAGTCTGGTCCCATGTCTGATAGCCAAATGCGATTACGCTTTAATTCTCTTAAAATAGGACCCTTAGGAAGACATGGTATATTACCGCAAATGACATCCTGATCCAAAAACTCGAATTCGAACTCCTCACAATTATTTTTGTTCATAGAACACAATTTCATTCGATACTTATTGCGGGACTTTGGGTCAGTATGCTTTCTTTCAAGCAAAGTGTGAGACAAAGTCTCTTTGGAAACAATAGGCAACCCTAGGTCACCCGCTAAAGATTTCGAAATGTAAGATTTTTGCGAACCACAATCTAGCATGATTCTACAAATTTTAGACTTATTAGCACCAAAAACTTTCACCTTTAATGTCATTAAGGTCACCTCTGAAGTGCACGTCTGTCCTGCTGTTGATGTTTGTACTTCTGTTATATTAGGGATTTCTGGTGACGGCTGAGATTTGTTCTGCATTTCCGGACATAGAGTTATTAAGTAGGCCTTTCCACAAGCATAGCAACGTATAAATTGCTTACAAAATTTTGCTATGTGATTTGGAGCCAAACACTTCAGACAACACTTCTTATCCTTAATCTTCGCTGTTTTTTATTCGAGTGTTAACAGGCGCGACTCGTAACAATTTTTACTTTCATGCGATTTACTACAAAAAATGCAAGTGTTGTCCTTTGTAGTGAGAAATCCACTGGCAGTTGGGATATTAGCCTGATTTCTAAATTTAATTTTATTTCTAATTTCTCCCTTGAACTGAGAGGCTTCTTTTCGAAAATTACCTTCTCAAAACCATTACGTGCCAATTTCAGTCTCTCCTCACCTTTTACTTCCGCTTTTCAAAACTCAATAAGATTTGAAAGGCGAGTAGTTTCTGATTCCTCACTCTTGTTAAAATACAAACTTCTCTGCCATGCTCTTAACACGTCTTCGGTAAGACAAGATTCCACCATTGGGTATAACCATGCGGAATTAGAATTTGAATTTAAGCCCAAAGAATCTAACGCCCTCAAGTGAGCTTCCAATTTATCAAAAAGTTTGTCAAGGGGTAACTTATCTCTAGTATCAGCTTTAACATTTGAAATAATTAGTTTAATCAGTTCTCTAACATATACTTCAATTAACAATTCCGATTTACCAAAACGCTCTTTGAGAGCATCGACAGCGCTGCCATAATTAGCCGATGTTACCGGATAACTATCGATAAATTCCTTGGCATGCGACCCCTCTTTCATACTTTGCACGAGGTAGGAAAATTTATCACTGTCATGCAGGTCAGCGTCATTATGGATTTCTTCAAATTGGGACAAAAATGGAAGCCAATTAATTAAATTGCCATCAAATTTCTTCAATTCAATTTTCGAAAGTTTATGAGACTTCATTTTATTGCTACATGAAACATTACTTCCCTCAACTGATTCGATCTCATCATTTAAACCCTTTGAAATACCTAACTTTACATTAATTAGACGAGATAAATGACAGCGTTAACAGCAAACGCAAACACAGCTCACTAATAACAAGCGAAAAGCTACAGGGAGCGAAACGCTTCTCTTCTCAAAGAGAGATCCACTATCTTTGAGCGATCAACTGCCAAAAAGCGGCCGTAAAAAAGCGGTTATATAGCCGGAAGAAAGTACCGAGAGGCTTCGGCGATAGGCGGGAGAAAACGCGGCGCTGCCAGAATTGACTCGGGGTTACCAGAATATTCCTCTCGCCAAGTCAACTCGGCTGGCGCGGAGCGCCTTGTGACGCGCCACCAACGTTTTCACCTCTGGCGAGCGTTAGCGTTCGCCCACTTGTAACAGTATTCATGCGAATAAACTTCCAGGCTTTCAATTTCTTTTAAAACTTCTTCCTCACTGGCTGTTTCCCTTTCAACTAAAAAATCCAAAAATTTCTCATCTAATAAATTTAATTCAACATTTAAATTCTGTAATTTACAAAATTTATCATTTATCTCATTTATATCGCAATCCTCTTTCAATAACTCAGCTTTAAGAAAATTAGCCGTTTTAGTAAATGAGGCCCGAAGCCCTGCCCTTTTAAGCTTAATAAGTTCCATTACAGCTCTTTGAAAGTTCACAAAATATAATTCTAAACTAAATTAGTACAAATAAAAATACACTGATAAAAAACTGATATTCATACTAATAATAAAAACACAAAAAATAATAAACTTTCAGCGAATCGTAATGCATAGAAAACTACTCAGAGATATCTGAAACGGAACAGAAACGAAACTAGGCTTGCCGAATCCTGTCACGGACGCCACAAATGTTATAACTCATTATTGCTACCCGTAATTTCTGCAGGTAAAATGTCTTAATTACTTTATCTAAATTAAAACGCATCCTTTGCCCATCTGAGGAAAAGAAAATTCCACATACCTTTGATTCTCCATCTAAAAAGGAATCCTCGGAAAAAGACACGCTTACTTTTCGAACATCTCTTCATTATACACGGTATACGCAATAACTCAAAACAAAAAGAAAGACAAAAAACAAACGGCAGATATTCACTAGCATAAGTTCTCTTATAGAGCCCCTAGCGCCATCTAGTGACGCCTCTGGAAAATGAGTTGGTATTCACAACATAAAGTTTATGAAAGTAACTATTAGAATTCTCCACCAACATCTTTAATGATGAGCGGAGATTAAAATATACCTAACCATTTTATCTGCATCAGTCTACATGAACAAATGCAAGCCAATGTTTGTGCCCAACAGTTCAATAAAGGTGTTTTTTTCTTTTAAAATGAAAAATTTACTGGTGTACGAATTAACTTAAGTATGAATAAATAATATTTATTCATTAAATTCTTCCTACATGAACTCAATTTAAAGTTATTTGTTGATATTTTCTTTCAGTACTTTTTTTTGTATTCGGCATTGTATTTTTTTTCTGTCAATGGAACACTATTTGATTCAATCTGAATTTTTCTTTTTTGTGATTAGTTTCCTGAACATTATAGATAAAGAAAATCCACTTGTAAGGACACACAAACTCCCAAATTTATTAAATATTTTACATCTAAAGCGTCATGCTACAAACTTTTTTTAATCACTTTGTCAGGGTGCATAAGAATTTTATTTGTGACTTTCGTAAGTTCATCTATAATAACCAGATCTTAGATATTTTTAATGAAATAATAACTTATCTATACGTTTTCATATTTATTTTTTAAAAAACTAATAGTTGTATTATAAATCTTAATAACAAAATGCATTTTTTTTGTCATTTTTTCCACCCCATTTAATGCATTAGATGAATTTATCTACATAAATATCAATTAGTTTGATCTAATTCCTTTTATCTTAACGATACTTGAAAATGTAAATTTAATGAAATTCGTTATTATTATAATGTAACAGCATATTTTTACGAAAATGTTCACAAGAACGACGCGATAAGATTAAATATACTGTGACGTTTTCGGATAAGTCACAAGTAGGAATATATCAAACTGCGTTCCCACGGGAAAGCAACCTAGATAACGGAGGAATTTGTGAAAGGTGAAGATTGCAGGTTAGACGGGACCAAGACGTCTCCTTGCTAGACACCGTTTCCCCCTCTCTTGTGATTGGAAAGATAACTTGGGTCAGATGATCAAAAAAGTTGAGAAGAATGCTGATTGGTCATTTGCCACCGAGGGCCAGTTTTTTAGACTGAGATAAAAAGGGAATCGATGAGAGGAAGCAAAGAGAGAGAGAGAGAGAGAGAGAGAGAGAGAGAGAGAGAGCCAGGAGAGGAAGCCAAGTGTTGGGAGCGAACTGACGAAGCAACAGCTGGTGATTGGAGCGAGAATTCAGCTTTGAATTCTGTATAAAATTCTCAGGAAAGAATTTGGAGTGTACGTAGGCAGCCACGCCTTGTAGCTGAGCCCACATAGAGTTCATCGGAACTTTTGGAACCATTCAGCGTCTCGTCTGAAGTGTGAAAGCTCATCCGAGCTTTGGGAATACCTCCAATTAGTTGAACAGCTGTCTCCTGAGTTGCTCTTCCAGCCAGTTCATCACCTTACGCTTTACAAACCCAGCAGGTTAATCGACAAGCAGAGAATCCCGAACCTCGGGTCAGATCTTGCGGGAGTTTCAAGAACTTACCCTCCGTCTTCATCTACGAGAGAGACTACCTTACTTATTTGAGGCACAGCACCTTTCCCTAGTGGAACTCTGTACTGAATTGCCTATGTGTTCGTAACATATTTAATCAAGAAGGTGTATTTGTGCGAAATATATATGTATTATAGCTGGAACTAAATAGATTTTTATTTCTCCAAGACCTGGTTTTGTTTCCGGCCCAACTCACCAGTAGCCCCAGCCAAAACGTTACAATATGCAACACGAGCAACAAATTCACTCTGAATTAATTCTATTGAATCAGCTAATTTTGGTTAACAGCAAAACTATAGATCATTTGTCAAAAATAAAAAACACTCTCTCAAGCTAAGCCAACTAACGTAGCTCATTCTCCGAACTCATATGATCTCTTTCTTATGCCGTGCCCTTAAATAACATTCCACTAAGATGACAAGGGCAAGCGAGGAAACGGCTCGCTCGTTCCAAAGAAATCAGGAAAATTCTAAATCATTTCTCAGCTTCTACCGCACATTTTTACTTGTAGTAAAAACTGTTAGAGACCTTATTATGTTGCCACCACACCTACATCGCCAAATTAGTCAAAATGGCGATCTTCTGGTTGTAAATGCCTTTAGAAAAGTTTTTTCTAGCTGACACGCGATTCCATTACAATTAATTTTATACTATTAAATTATTTACAGATTTACAATGTTTACAGAAAAACTAATAAATATTTATAATATTTACATGTAATTTACACAAAATTCATAACAGTATCTTTAAGTTATTTACTAGGATAAGAGTCTAGTTTCCATGGCAGGCAACGTATGACAGAAGTTAGATTATTAGATTTAGAATAATTAAAATATAATAAATATTCATTAGACTAAATAAATTAATTCAATTATTGTATAAATGATCTGAATAATAATAATTATTCATTTAATAAATAAATTATTGATCTAATCATTTAAATTATTGTAATGGTTCATTTTGTGAATTAAATTATTTTAAACATTAAGTTATTCGTTTTGATGTTTGCAACAGTTTATTTATTTGATTATGAATTTAGTTAATTATTAAATATTATTAAATTATTTAAAAAATTTAGTTAAGATGCCAAATTAACTTTTAAATGCATCATCGTGACTTAAAAAGTTATCTGAATTCTTGATAACACAAAAAAAACATTTCTATTCTATTTTGTTTATTAACAATTCAGCACATGTTATTTTTCTTCCAAAGGTTTCTACGACTTCCAGGCCACACTCAGGGACGGCCAAAGATGCAACAGCGCAAAAGCTTACTTGGTGCCAGCGGAAAATCGCACAAACCTTGACATTTTACCTTACGCACACGTCAGAAAGGTAACTGTTTGCGTTTTAATTATTAGCTTTCCACATTTCATGCAACACAAAATATTGCAATATTTTTATCTTGCAATTCATTACAATCTAAATAGTTTGAAAAATATATTTAAATGAAAATCAAATCCGTCCATTTATTTTTAATTCTTTTGTTCTTCTTAAAATTGAAAATTACTTTAAAATATAACTAATTAGTTTTTTTTTTTCAGGAAAGTAAGAGTAAGCATTTTTTTAAAAGTAATTGTGATCATATAAAGCTACTGGATTTATCTATAAAAGTTTTCCTGTATATATTTTTAAAAAAAAAAATATTTTTCTACCTGTTCTAATTTTTAACAACTATAATAATTTATAATTTTACAATCAATTAATTAATTTCCATAGTAATTGATAACAAATAACCAGTTAGTAATTGTTAATTTATAATTTGATTTTCATTCTTTTGTTTTGCCAATCCTTCCAGTTCAAAATCAAAACATTTTCTTTGATTTGCCAATTTTCCCAGTGTATTGATGAACCACTTTCAGAGAGTTTGTTTCACTTCCTAGAGCATAATCCAACAGTTTTCTTTGATTCGACGTTAGCATTTTGTTTAATCTTTTCAAAATCAGTTATCTTTAATATGAAATATTCCTTGATTTTTGTGTGTGTGTGTGGGTGAAAGAACATGATGTATTTTTTCAAAAATTATAAAAATAAAGGAAGGAGGTATTAGCAATATATATTTCAGTCTATAAATTTTTATTTTAGGTTGTTTTTGAGGGAAACAAAACCACGGCCGTTGAATTTGATCACGACAATGCCACCCAAAGGTTGAAGGTCAGGCGAGAGGTCATCATGGCGGCAGGAGCTGTGAACACGGCTCAACTTCTGCTGCTGTCCGGAATCGGACCGAGGGAGCATCTCGAAGAAATGCAGGTTAGTCGAACGCCTGCTCGTGTCAAATTTTACAGGAACAGCTGGCTTGTTTGAATGAAACGTAGAGAAAGATATTTTCAAAATGAATGCTACATATTTATTCAAAATATTTAAAGTATTACAGAAGATATGGAAAGTTACAGAAGGTATGGAAATATTCAAACAATAATTCAAATTTTTTTTTAAAGAAATTTTAAAATTGTTGCGAGGTTAATTTCGCAGTACATTATGATTAGATTCATATTGAATTGTCTCTTTAAGATTAACCTTGTAGGTGTATTAACAGAATATTTATTCGAATTTATTTAATGTCGTATTTATTTCGATAATGGGTACAATTTGCATTTGTATCGTGTTATGATTATATAGTTGAATTCAATGTATTTTTTTTGTCAAATTTGGATTTAAATGACAAGGAAATCAAAATTAGCTTTAATTCCCTTTACCTAAAATAAAAAAAAAACTGCCACAACTCCAAAGAACAATTTTTAAAATTAAACTCTCCGTAACGAAACTAGAAGCAATAAAAATAAATCCAGATATTGTTATTAGTATATTTTAATAACAAGCATCACTAATTTGGCACACTATAAACACACTGGAGCATTTCAAACCAAATCGATGATGTGTTAACTTGAACATTTGTATCGGATTTTCGGGTGTATGCTCTATTCTTATTTCGGATGTTAAGTTACTAAAATTAAATTTAGGAAAAATAATATGCAATAGATTTTGTAATATAAACCCATCCCATGAATGGATGGTGCAGGAAATTCTACTTCTTGGATACTAGAAAATAGTACTGTATTTAAAAAAAAACAAAAAAAAAAGACGAAGCGTAGGTAGTATAAGAAGCAAAAACCAATATGAGAAGTATCCTCCTCTCCTTCCTCCAAAAATACAACTTGAAAAAATCAATTGTGCATAGTATAAAACAGATCACTATGAAACAATACGAACAATATAATTGCACTCAGAAAACAGTTAGAGACCTCCCTCCATGATCAATATTCAGAAAAGAGAATACATTCTAGTGTTGGTATATCTGCTTATAGTATCGGAAACATTATATCGAATTTTCCCTAATGATATGAGGGCTATCTATTAAAAATATCGCCACGACTTTTGTATTTTCTATATTTCTGTTTTGAGGCCAAATATTTGAAAGGCTTTCTCTCTCATTTTTGAGAGTAGCTGCACTGGAAACAATATTAGATATTTGTAACAATAGGCTTATTAATGTTTCCCCCTCAAAATATAAAGAGGAGAGATATGTTAATTGAAATGAAGCATTTGAAGCTGGATCATATTTCGTTTTACATACTATTTTTAAAATGCTATTTAAATTACGTAAAATAATTCAGTTTTCACTACCAATGGTTACAATATGGCGCTGTAAACTCAGCTAATAAAAACAATCAGCAAAAAAAAAATTCTCATTGATTTACTTATTAAGATCATTTATTCTTGTTATTCACTCAAAATTAAAACAAAATGGGTGAAAACTGCAAATAAACCATATCCTGTCCAAGTTCACGATTATAAGGTCCAATCATTTGGTTTCTTATTTCACAGAGATATTCAGCGATAATTTTAAATTTGGTGATTTCATAACTGCGACATTATACCAGCCTTGCATTCTACCATATTTATGCAAATTCGGGTTTTTCTTAAAAATGATTTCTGCATTCAAAAGATTAATAAAGGGACATTTTTTTAAGAAAATGAATAAATTTTGGTAGTAGGATCAAGAAGATTTTTTTTAAACTAATATTTTAAAATTCTAAATCCTTTGTATCAAAAGAACGCTTCTATATTTTCAAAAAATCTATTTTAAGCTGAGGAATTGTGATTACCTAGTTTTCTTGAAAGAGTGCACATTCTAAACCTAATCGTCTGAAGTTCTGCAAAAAAATGCATCCCAAAGGACGCATTTTTCGAAATACTTGGGAGATTAATTTAATTGAATAGCATATAATGGAAAATGAAGTTTCATTTTCGAAATCCTTTCGAATAACTAAACGTATCTACAATACCATTTTGCAGTTCATGATATAAATCTTTTTTACTTAACATTTTTTATTTATTTTTTTCTTTTAACACAAAGTGACATTAGTAAGTAGAATAGTATGCGTACTAATATTTGGTCACATTGTTCCAAAAGAATTTTTTTTTAACACTTCAACTTCCTAATGCTTAAAACCATACTATTCTTCAAAGTAACCTATTTACTGATATTACCGTTTTATTGGCAATTCATCAATTTTTATTCTTAAATTGTGCTCTTTTTATTTTTTTTTAAACATCATGAATAAATATTTTTATATACAAGGATCAGATGCTTAATTAAAAAAAATATGATATATTCATATTCATTTGAAATTATTTAGTTATATACAGCAATTTTTGTAAACTTTTCTTATCAAAACGTAATACATACTCAAAAATCTAATAAGATGTTCAATAAATGAATAAATATATTACTTAGGTTTAATTTTATAACGCCAACAATATGAAAAGTGCATAAATACTCCAATAAAATAATAATCCTTAATATCACAAAATATTTTTCAATTTTGTATCGGTATTGCATAGTTATATCATATAACATCGTGGAGATATGCGCTAATTGAGTGAAAAGTACAAAATGGTGAAATCATCCTACGATGGCTGTTTCTTTAGGCTCTTGAAAATAATTACTTGTGCCATAAATTATACTTAAATTCAAATGTATTTTCAAAATGGGCCGTATTATCCTATTTACTAACTATGCAACTTAATTTATTCGCAGATTCCAGAAGTTGTCGACTTGCCAGTGGGAAATAACTTCCATGATCACGCCTGTGTTCCCATGACTTACGAAATGAACAGTACGATTCCAACAATTTACGAAAGAATCGAGAACTTCCAAAATATACAGCAATACATTCACAATAGAACAGGTCACGCCAATTTTTTTAAAGTTCATTTTCACTGTTTAAATATTGTTTAATTTCAATGATAGTGATTGC
>JAOUZG010040414.1:2163-16208 GCA_026289955.1 Argiope argentata | reverse complement strand
TGTTTAATTTCAATGATAGTGATTGCTTTACGTTTAAATTTAAAACAGGAATTTCACTTTAAAATAAAGTCGCAAGCCAATAATACAGTTTCAACATAAGCAATACCAGCTTCCTGGTCTAGAGGTAGCCTTTTTTCCCCTTAACCTGCGCGTCCTGAGTTCGAGTCCTGGTTCGAGCATGGTTATTCTCTAACTTGTGTTCTATTTGTGAGATGTGTAAAAGAGTTCCCCCCCCCCTGTTATGAGGGGTTCTGCGGGCGAGTGTGTGAGTGCCATCTTCATACGAGTTAAAAGTCAGACTTCTTCCCTCAGGTACTCAGAAGTTACTGCACCCCTCTTTCTACCGATCTCTTCGATCTGGTTTGAATTGGAATTCACTCCGAAGAGAAGAAACAACAACATAAATACTTTTATTTAAAATCGTGCGTTACATAATCCTAGGATTATTACTTTTTGACGAGAGGTCATGCAGAAAGGTAAATGAAATTTTGTGAGTAAACAGACGATGTTTCTTATGTGTTAATTTTTGATCTGAATATACATGTGAGGTTTTTAAACCTCTGAATACTTTATTTTATTTAACGTTTAAGCATAAAGATATGACACTCATATAACTCAAAATAGTATAGAATATATAATTAATAAATTATATATATAATCTTCTTTAAAACGTTTATAATCTCCTGATTATTACTTTGGGACGAGATATAGCGTAAATGTAATAAGCAGTGAGGAGTAAGAAAAGGGTGTTTCTTTTTTGTTGTGCTTTGAAATTCATCCTGAATATGTATGGAAGTTTTTTTTCCCATCTGAACACACTATTTTAATTCGAAAATTTCATCTTCAATCTTTTATCCCTCACCAACGATCGTTGAAAAAATCATGAATCTTTTGAAACTTTTAAATGTTATGATCTTATTGTGAGAGAAATAAAAGTAAATTGTATGAAGTACAAAATTAAAACTGCAATAACAATCTTGATTTAATTACAGGTCCCTTGTCCTCTGCGCAGTTTATCTCATTGTTTGGTTTCCTGGACGAAGAGTCCAGCAATACTGAAGAGGATTTCCCTCTGAGTCAGTTGTATTTCCTGGAAATAACGACGAAAATGACCAAGTCGTAGGTCGGATTGAGACCAGAAGTAAGAGAACGTTTTAATAAATTATATAATATTTCACCAGCGACTTTGAAAATATGTATTTTACTTCTCTTACCAATATAATTTCCTTTAAAATTTCAACATTTCTCTCGTTAAGCGCACGAGGATCGAACTGAAAAACCCCTGCTCTGAGCCCTATCCACAGTGAATTACTTAGTTTAAGGGTCCAAAATTCTTGAACCGACTATTTAAGACACGGGGGAACATTTTAAGCGAAAAATAAATAGTTTCAAAAATAATTGCCCCTCAATAAAATTTTCACCAATTTTTCCCCAATAAATGTCATTGCACCCAAAAAAATGTTGAAAAGTCTCAAATGACTCATTTGCAACACATTTTATTCGAACTTATCAAACATCTAATCAAAAGGGCATTATCGGTGTAAGGGAAATTGCTCAATTGGATTTTTATTTTCAAATGTCAAGGATCTTCAATCTCTAGACAGTTTGTTCTACCAGGGATCGTAACTGGCCGATTGAGATGCTTCTCATATACACGGGGATAATGTCTTTCAATTCTGTCAAGATCAGTTAGATAAGCAAGGTTTTTTACTTATCCCCAAAGCCAAAAATCCCAGGTTAGGTTGGCTGAAAAGCACAACTAATTACTCTATAAATAAAAAAATATTAACGAAGAGACTGCTGTCTCAGAAACTAAGATGTAGAGGCGCTTCTTATAAAGGTTAATAAATCAAGACATTCTCACTGTTGCATTATGAGAACAGCAAAATTTTCGAGCATGTTTTGGTACCTTCCAGTCCTTTGCATAAATTCTCCAGTCGGCGAAGGACAGCTGCAGCTTTTCCTTTGTTATCATAAAACAACTTCACAAGCATAGCTCAAAACCATCGCTGATAAAAGCGACATTTTCTCAGCTTTATTCCTTTTATGTCTTAAACAGTAGCGATAAACTAAGGGTCGATGAAAATGTTTGTGCTTACAGTGCGAAATTGTAGTTACAAGGACCGTTTCAGATTCTTCACTTTTTATTTTCATTCAAGCAATGTAAATAAGAAAGAAAAACAAATTACATACAGCATTTTTTTGCGTTTGTTTTTGTCTATCAAATATTTTCTGTTGTACTGCGTCATCTGTAGGTGTTTCTGAAACTATTTTTTTCGTGTAATCTGTTTTTTCAAGTAATTTGTTTTTCCATGTCTTGAATAGTCTGTTCAAACATTTTGGAGCCTTTTACTTGAATAGTTATCTGTATAGAGAACTCAGAATAGAGCTTTTTTTAAATTTGATCGCCTTGCATGTGTATTGCTCACTAATACATTGAAATTGTTTTGCAGTTGTCACAATCGATATATTAGTACAAAAAATCAATTCACATGAGAACCAGTACATATGCCGGCTTGCTGGCACAGAGGTAGCGCGTCTGCCTCGTGTTCAGGAGGTCCCGGGTTCGAGTCCTGGTTCGGGCATGGTTGTTATTCTGTGTGCTATCTGTGAGATGAGTGAATGTGCCCCCCTGTAAAAAGGGGTTGTGCAAGCGAATGTGATGAGTGTGTAGCAAAAGTCGTACTCTTGGCCCTAGTTGGCGCTACTTGAAAACAAGAGACGCTTCATTCGGCTTAAATCTGCTGCTGGGTCCAGCAGCGAGCTTGTCCATAGGCAAGTGCCATTAGAAACAACAACAACAACAACACCAGTACATATGACCTGAAAGTAGCTAAATAGCTTTATTTTCTAATAGATGGAGGATTTCACAATATTTAATTGTACTTAATATTTAAATCGTTTTATACCCAATCTTGTGACAATACGATAGAGAAAACGGTTAGATTTGTTCCTAACAAAGCAAGGCACGAAGGATAATATATAATTAGATAGAATCCTAATAAGGATGCTAATTATTGCTATGATTCACATTATATACCTGTTCAAAGCAGAAGAATTGTAAGAACTTGAAATTTTTATTTACCTTAATTCCTCTACAGGCAGAAGTATAGTCCAAATTATGCAAACCCTTTTCTTGGCATATTTAGCAACTTTTATCCTGAAATCTTTGCAATAACTGCAGATTTTTGGAGCTTACGGACTGAAATGTGAATTTCAACCTCTATTTTGGACTTTTGTATAACCTATGCTTTTGATAGCTTGCTTGAAGGCTGCTTTCACTTCTACTTGGACATATCTTCATACATTTGATCTTTATGATATCAAAGGTGAAAATAGCGGAGAGGGGTGGAAATTTTCTTTCCTACGGATAGAAAGAATATACTTTCAATTTGTCTACAGGAATTTTTTTGATGAATTGATAAGGTAGAAATAATTACGATAAAGTAGATTTAAAACACTATTTTTAAACATCATTTGAGACTTAGGTCCATAATTCATTAATTAAAAGGTATTTAAGTATTAACCATTTGATATTGGCGAACTTTAGTATTAAAGGCATGCCAATGAAAGAACTTCAGTTTTAATTGAGCGCCATTGGTGGATTTTAGTCTGAACCCTTTGTAATTGTCTAACATAGCCAATTTTAAATGTGACAGAACTTATTAGCCTCGATGTTTGGCGATTTTTTTCCTTGTTTAATTGCCTGCACACAGTTGATATGTATTCAATTAAAGATATAAACTAAATTTTAGGGCTGCTAGTAACTCTTAAATAAGCGTTTTAATTTCACTAACCAAGTATCATAAAATAAGTTAAAGTTTACCCCTTCAGGGTAGATATTTGAATTGTTTTGTGTAGGAAATATATTGCAATCTTATTCTATATATTACAACTTTATTTTATATATTGCAATATTATCCTAAAAGTTGCAACTTTTTTTATACATCGCAACCATGTTATATATATTGTAATCTTATTCTGAAAATTGCAACTTTTTTTAAAATCGCAGTCTTATTCTATGTATTGCAACCCTATTTCATGAGATTTTATTTTCAAGTAGGATAGATATCTATTTTATGATTCTTGGTGACACTTATTGAAATTGTAGTCTTTAGTTTTATCAAAATAATCCTGAATGTATAATAATAATTTTAGATCTTTTAAGCTATTAAGGTTTTTCAAACAACAAAGACAATTTACCGGCTTTCAAATCTGTCCGGTTTAAATAACGAATTTCCGACATTATAAAGATTTCTAAATATCGTACATAGACTTTCTACTATCGTACCAGCATCCAATGCATCCAGTGTGATCGAAAAAGTTTCTATAGGTTTTTTGGATTCTAATAAAAGATACGTTTATTTCGTAATAATATATGCCAATAAATAGACAACTATATAAAATATTAGCTTTATTACTAACTACCAACTTATAACAGTTGTTTAAGATACCATCATGAAAGTCATGAACATTCGACTTAAATTCTTGAATATTAATAGTATACTTCACAATGTTTTACTCTAAATTTTACAGAGAATATGACAAAAAATTATTATTCATTTCATGGTAAGCAAATGATCTTCTATAACACAGAATGGAAATATTGAGACAATTTGTCTCAATTTTCTTATACGCGTAAAAGCCCTGAAAAATCATGGTTAGTGTTTTACATTAATGGGATTTGAGACCATTCTAACAGGTTAATCTGCAAGATGAGTTACAGTTAAAATAAATTAGGGCTTTTAGAAAAGATACTTGGTTTAAAAATTGTTCACAATCAATATATGTTTCCATTTCAGGTCTACGATCAAGTGTTCAAACCATACGACAACAAACCTCTCCTCAACTGTGCAGCCTAAGAGTAGAGGAACCATCCGACTTCGATCCAGCAATCCTCATGATTCCCCCCTCATTGATCCCAATTACTTCGAGGATCCCGAAGATATCGAACATACTGTGAAAGGTAAAATAAGAGATTAAACTTTAAGTTATAAGATTTTAAAATTGGAAACAGCATTCCCCATGATACCTCACTTATCAGTTCCAATAATTTTGAGGATTCCAAACACATTGAAGATACTGTAAAGGATAGAATTAGGGATTTATTTTTACATTGTGGGAGATAAATCATAAATAAATTTTCAATCCCTAGGATTCATCGATTCCAAATATTTCAAGGGTCCAAGGGACATTAAAGATACTGTAAAAGGTAAAATTAGTGATTAAACTTGACATTATGAGAGAAGAAAATCGAAAATTATTTTTCCAGTATTCCTTATCATTGACATCACTCATCAACCCTAATAATTTTGAAAATTCAAAGAAAATTGAAGATACTTTAAAGGGTATTATTAAAGACTCACCTTTATATTTTAGGAGAGAAAATCAGAAGCAACTTTTCGGTGAAACTTTAAGACTTCCCATTCATTGATCCCGTGTCTCCCAATTATTTCGAGTGTTCAATTCACATTGAAGATACTGCAAAAAATAAATCTAATGACTAATTTTTATGCTATTGGAGATATAAATAAGTCTTTTCCCAATCATTGATCCCGAGATCTAATGACTAATCTAATGACAAATAAATAATAAATCTAATGACTAATTTTTATGCTATTGGAGATATAAATAAGTATTTTCCCAATCATTGATCCCGAGACTTCCAATTATTTCAAGTGTCCAATTCACATTGAAGATACTGTAAAAAAATAAATCTAATGACTAACTTTTATATTATTAGAGATATAAATAAGCCTTTTATAAAAAAGAAATTTTGTGGTGGAAATAGAGGTTCTGGTAGCTTAGTAGCAAGACTTCGACTTTTGATCAGAGAATTCTGACTTCGAAAACCAATTCCAACTTATATCAATCGTGCTGGCCAACTTGCTACAACTAGTATCTAGAATAATATGATCTCTCACTGATATAGCGCAGAAGCTTGAAATGCAAGTGCCATCATCATCTCATCACGATTCTATATTATGAGATCAGCCTACTCAAATAAAAGGGTATTGTATTAACCCCAAACGAGAAGTAATATAACAAAATTAAGTGGTAAAGAAACGATAAGCATCTTTAAAAGTCATCGATGGATATTTATTGGTTAACCAATTCTTCCTTCAGTAGCATCAAAATTAGCTGTGACCTATGTGGATCACACGAGAAAAACTATCTGCATAATAATTAACCTGTCTGTTTAACGTTGATGATTTCCTGACCATCAGCAGTGATAATTGATACTTATGACTGATTATTGCTGAGTGAAAAATGAAATTTAAATGGCTTAGTAGTAGAATGCATATTTCAGCTCAATTGCGGCATTATAGCAAGCAAGAATTCTATTGTTATACCAATGGTTTTGTCAGCATTTAATCTAAACTCAGTCATTTTTACTGTCATTATTATCGGAATATTTGAACTGAAATTTTTAATGAATATCCGAGCTTCCAATTTTCTGGAGTAAAAAATAACAACATAATTTGTATGCGTGTTTATCTATAAACACGATAACAAAAAAAATTGACTTAGATGGATATAAATTGAAACAGAATCTTAAAACCAATTTTGTAGATTGAATTTCGTTCTAAATGCGATGGCATTCTCCCGAAGTTTGTCTAGCTGGTTTTCCGAACGTAAATGATCACAATAATTACAAGACGTAGCGTACTAGTCAATATTCGATCATTATCATCTAGAACGTAGATCCTTATCAAATTTTGAACGAATTCAATTAATGGTTTGACCATCTATTGGTGTTTATTTCATGTGAATGCAAACTTGATCATTCAAACACACTGTTTCAAATTAATTAATTTTGATATGTGATCTTGTTACTAAAATGGATTGCCAAATTCTGTTTTCATAAAAGTGACAGATAAATTCAATAAAACTGTATAAAATCAGCAACACATAGACTATTTTCTTTTTTACATATATTTCTTCTTTTTTTATTGAAAATTCTTTTTAAAAAATTACAGAATTATTTTCTAGAAAATAATTTTTACTTTTATACCATTATTTCAATTATATTTGGTTTGTTTTCTTTCTAATAGCTTTAAAAGTTTGCCACATGTTATCCACCAGCGAGCCCTTGAGAAAATTAGGATCGAAGCCTTTGTCAACACCAATTCCAGGATGTGAACACGTGATGGGCGATGTAGATCGCTTTTTGGAATGCTTGGCAAGAGGCCTGGTCCTCAGTATGAGTCATCCAGTTGGAACAGCCAAAATGGGAGATCCCAGCTATCCTACAACTGTCGTCGATCCACAATTGAAGTAAGTGAACTATTTAAATTGTTTTCAGCATTTAGATATTTTACGAAAGTTGTTATTTGTGTAAACATTTTATTAACTCAACATAGCTGAATTCCTCACTCTTAGAGAATGAAAAAAGATGCCTGGTAATACTTTTATGGTTTGAAGACATTTTAAAAGAAAAAAAGATAATAGTCTGAGAGAAACCGTTTGTGAAACGTAGCAACAGCAATACATGCATCACGCATAATGTTTGCAAAGGAAAAATGTTTAAAATAATCGCTATTGTATATTGTTATCGAAATCATCCGGCGGATATTTGTTGAAAAAAAAATCCTTTGACAGGATGCGATGTTATGTGGAATTTTCATGAAGATTCCTCAAAGTTCAGTCCCTAAAAGAAGTACTCAAAATTCGTGCATTTTTCTGCGCTTACATTTTTCAGATGAAATTCAATTTGAAAGCGCCAAACTCAAAGACGCCGGATCGCCAGTGCGACAAAATAAACCTGTTTATGGTTAAGTCTCAAAAGCCATTACTTGCCACATACTAGCTTATCAAATAGAAGGAATATTTCATCATCATTAGAGGCTAGACGAGTACGATTTCTGTACCCTTCAGGAGGGCTTAATATTAAGTTAATGCTTCCATTTTGACATTTGAGATTTCTTCGCTGCTACCCTTATTCCTTCTTCGAATGGACGAATTGCTCCTTAAGACTATACTTTCAAACTGTCAGATCAGCAGTTCTGATTCTGACAGGAAATTTATGTGTTTTCATAATCAAAAATAATCTTTCTCACCGGCAAGTATTTGATATTTTAAAACATTAAAAAGAAACCCTTCAAATGCTAAATTTTTTATCATGACAGAGCATGATGTTTTGGGGATGAGGTTTGTGGCGTCAACAAGAATCCGTAGGCAAAAAATAAAAATTTTACCATCTGCACGAGTCTCTCAAAAAATCAGCTTTCAATAACGCGTTGCCATTGAATTTACAAAAGCTCTGATCAAAAAAAAAAGAAGTTAATGATTGCAGCAAATAAAACCTAGGGAAATGTCATTTTGAGCACGTGATCATATGAAATGAAATAAATAGGAAATGGGATATTTTTTAAAACAATAAATGCCAGACAAAGTTTGTTGGATCGTTTGCAATACTAAAGTGACTCCTTCAATGAAACAATTAAAATGAATGAAAATATAATGTAACTTGCACGAGCACGTGGTGCTTGGCCGTTCAAAAAATTATGTTATGACATGGTACATTGAAATATGCATAGCAGATTTCATTTTATTCTTTTTTAAACATTGTTTGGGGCTTAGCGAATATTTGTAAGAGTTAAGTATCAAATTTCATTAAATTTTATATTCGAATCTCAACACCTTTAATTTTCTATATTACCATCACTCTCAAATTTACAAACTATATTCAGCTCTTATCAACATTATTCGTTTTTGAAGAGAATATGAATTACATATCAAGTAATCGCTTTTTCTGCTTTTTTTTAAATAAAAGGAAAAACATGTTAACTTACCTTCCAAACATCCGCCTGTCAATGAACTTATTCCCGCTATATTTCTGGGTATATCCTTGTACACATTTCTCAGATTTATTGGAATCCGAAAGACGAATAATCGTCCTTCTGTTAAAGAACCATCCATTCTGATTAGCTTCCAATTTCACTTTTCCAAACAGCATAGAGTGATGAATGACTTCAAAAGATCATAATAGACCGGTTTTATATTCATTTTTTGAAAAGCAAAGGATCTTACACTCTTATTTATTTTTTTTAATCACAAATCAGGAATTTGCAACAAATAACTATTTTATTATCTGCTTTAAATGCTTTTCTCTTTATTTTTCCATTTTCAAATTTAATTATTATTTATATTTTGGCTTTACCATTTGTGTATTAGAAATTAAACATAATTTCAAAATGAATATTGAAGTCTTTAAGCATTAAAAAATGTTCTGTTTTCTTGCAGGGTGAAAGGTGTGGAAGGCCTCAGAGTCGTGGACGCCTCAGTAATGCCCATCATTCCTTCGCCAACTTGAACACCCCAACTATCATGGTTGCTGAAAAGGTTTCGGACATTATCAAGCAGACGATAGATTGTCCGAAATTGGAGCTGGAAAACTCAATCCACGTTGCAGTTTTTGAACTTTCAGAGTCATGATGAAATGGTTGTGTAACAAAGAGCAATCGATTATTTCGAATATTTAATAAATTAACTATGCAATTTTTGTTTGTAATAATTCAAAGTGTTTTATGTTCTCAGTTTTATTAAGGTTAGAAAATATTATTTCTTTAAACATTCATAACAATAAAAACAATGGCTTCTGGTCTAATATTATAATGTTATGAAAATGAGAGATAGCTGCGCATGTGCGAGATCTTGAGATATAAAAATTGCATTCATTTTTAAGAATGTTTTGAGATAAAATTTTATTCAGTGAAGTTTATTTTGGGGAATCAAATACAATATCCATCTAATTTAGAATATAAAATAGAATGGGATTCTGGTATAAAAACACAATGCTATGAATAGGAGAGATTTCTACGTTAGTCGAGAGATTTCTACGTTAGTCCAAAAATTTGATATCTAAAACATGTATTAATTTTACAGTTATATAGTGGTAAATTTTATTCATTTATACATAACTAGCGAAATAATTCAAAACTAGTCTGGAGAATTATATTCGAATTAATTTTTTTAAAAAAGAAAATAATAATAAACTATTCATTGGTTCTATATCTGAACAAAGGACCTCAAAATACACAGTGTTTTAAGCCCCCCAGATCACATTTATTTAACACTCCATTCATTTATAAGCTCTTAAACATGATTAAACATACAGACCATTTTAAATTAGGATACTGGTCTAAAAGCACAAGGCTATGATAATGAGAAATTTCTGCTCAAGTCCGAAATGTTGAAATTTAAAAATTGTATTCTTTAAAGACACTTTGATGATTATTCCTATTCAATAATGTTTATGAAAAGGAAGATTTCTGATTAGTTGTAGAATAAGTTTGGGGAATTATATATAAAAGGAGTTAAAAAAAAGAAGAAACATATAAATAAAATAACCCATTCTTCAAGACGTGAAGTGAGAGCCTCTACAAGGACATCTCAAGGTGACACGTCTTTCACGCTCCGATAGACTGTACAAGATCTCTTAACATCTAAAAGTTGCATTCGTTTCGAGAAAAATTTGAGGCTTTACTTTTTACTTTTCTATTACTTTTTATCAAGAGAAATAATTTTGAATAAATTTCAAATAACATTTGAAAATTATTTTCAAAATGAATTTTAAAAAAGTAGAGAAATAACACATAAAAAAATCGCTTCGAGATCAGAATTCAGAAACTCAGAAAAATAAGAACTTAGACGCTAGATCTATCAGATAACATTTATTCCATTCTCTAGTCATATATACGCTTCTATAAATAATTTAAAAAGTTAACTAGTAAAATGAAATTCTAGTCTCAAAGCACAATGCTTTGAATAGAAAAGATTTTTGGCACATGTGCGAGAACTTGAAATCCAGAAATTAAATATTTTTTAATGATACTTTGGTGTGAAATCATATTAAGCAATGATGTTTTTAATCAAAAAATAAACCCGGAAAAATATTTAGAACAATTTAGCGAGTTTAAGGCACAAACTGAAGACCAGTAAAAACATTTGTTATACGCCAAGTCACTCTTCCCCCCAAGTCACATATCGCCTGAGTACCTAAGGGGTCTATCATAATTTAGAGGTTCTAGACTCCAACGTCAAAAATGTATAATTCACTAAGTGAAACAACCAAAAAAGACAACTGAGAATGTGATGGATCTTTCATATTTAATACGACCATAAAATTTAAGTTTTTAATGAAGTGAAATCCTACTCTAAAACCGCAATGTTAAGAATAGGGTGACCTTCTCTGCATGTGCTTGAACTTGATACTTATAATTGCAAAAAAATCTATACATTTTTTTAAGAAATAATTTTTTTTGAATTATTTTTTTGGAATAATTAAAAATAATATAGAATAGTTATTTAGAATAATAGGTAAAATAAATAAAAATTGAAAAATATTTACAACAATTTAGCGGGTTTGAAATTCGAACTAACGTACAGTAAAAAATATATAATAGTCCACACTCTCAACCAACCACGCCAGATATCGCCTGAGCGTCTCTAGGATCTATGATACTAAATAAGACCATAAAATTTAAGTTTTTAATGTAGTGAAATCATAATTTAAAACCACACTGCTACAAATAGGATGACTTTCTGCGAATGTCCATGAACCAGGCAATCAAAATTACAAAAAAAAAAAAAACATTTTTTGACTCGACACACAAAATGGCAAAGTAATCTATATATTTTGAAAGAAATACTTAATTTTTGAAATATATTTTTTAGGAATATTTCACAGTCAATATAGCTTTGGTCATTGGAATAATGTTCAAAAATAAAGAAAAAATATTTGGACCAAATTGGGGTTTAGAGACTCGGGCCAACGACATTCAAATAGCTAGCTTCGCTCATTCACTCTGCCGAACATGACACACATAGCTTTCGAATCGGTGGGATCATAGAATCTTAAAATGACCATTAAATTTTATTTTTTAATGTAGGGAAATCCTGGTCTAAAAGCACAATGCTAAGAAAACGGCGGCGTTTTGTGCATGTGCATGAACTTGAAACATAAAATTGCAAAGAATTCTATGTATTTTCAAAGAAATTCTTAAGTTTTGAAATATATTTCTTAGGGTTATCTCACAGTCAAATTATTTTTGGGTTTTATCATAATGTTCAAAAATAAAGAAAAAAAGAAAAAAATTATTTAGATGCAATTTGCTGTTTCGAGAGTCGAACCGACGACCATAAAAAAGCTAGATTATCCCAGTCGTTCTTTCGACCATGCCACAAAACGCCTACGAATTGGTGTGGTCTTAGAATCTTAAAACGACCATAAAATTTAACTTTTTAATGTAGGGAAATCCTAGTCTAAAAGCACAATGCTAAGAATACAGCGGTGTTTTGTGCATGTGCATGAACTTGACACAAAATATTGCAAAGAATTCTATGTATTTTCAACGAAATTCTTAAGTTTTGACTTATATTTGATAGGGTTATCTCATAGTTAATATAGATTTGGTCTGTAGAATAATGTTAAAAAATAAAGAAAAAAGAAAAAAAAATTAGACCAAATTATGTGGTTTAGAGACTCGAACCGACGACCATCAAAAAGCTAGATTCGCCCAGTCGCTCTGTAGACCATGCCACACATCGCTTTCAAATCGGTGGGGACTTAGAATCCTTAAACGACCATAAAATTTTACTTTTTAATGTAGGGAAATCCTGGTCTAAAAGCCCAATGCTAAGAAGAGAGCGGCGTTTTCCGAATGTGCATGAACTTGACACAAAAAATTACAAAGAATTCTTTGTATTTTCAAAAAAATTCTTAAATTCTGAAATATATTTTTAAGGGTTATCTCACAGTCAATATAGGATTGCTCTTTAGAATAATTTTCAAAAATAAAGAAAAAAAGAAAAAAAATATTTAGACCAAATTAGCGGATTCGAGACTCGCACCGACGACCATCAAAAAGCTAGATTCTCCCAGTCACTCTGTGGACCATGCCACACATCGCTTACGAACCGGTGGGGTCCTAGAATCTTAAAACGACCATCAAATTTCACTTTTTAATGTAGTGAAATCCTGGTATAAAAGCACAATGCTAAGAATACGGCGACGTTTTGCGCAAGTGCATGAACTAGACACAAAAAATTACAAAGAATTCTATGTATTTTCAAAGAAATTCTTAAATTTTGAAATATATTTTTAAGGGTTATCTCACAGTCAATATAGCTTTGCTCTTTAGAATAATTTTCAAAAATAAAGAAAAAAAGAAAAAAAATTAGACCAAATTATTGGGTTTAGAGACTCGAACCGACGACAATCAAATAGCTAGATTCGCCCAGTCGGTTTGTCGACCATGCCATACATCGCTTTCGGTTTGGTGGGGTCTTAGAATCTTAAAATGAGCATAAAATTTTACTTTTTATTGTAGTGAAATTCTGGTCTAAAAGCACAATGCTAAGAATACGACGGCGTTTTGCGCATGTACATGAACTTGACACAAAAAATTACAAAGAATTCTTTGTATTTTCAAAGAAATTCTTAAATTTTGAAATATAGTTTTAAGGGTTATCTCACAGTCACGTAGCCTTGCTCTTCAGAAAAATTTTTTAAAATAAAGAAAAATGAAAAAAAAAATAATTAGACCAAATTAGCGGGTTCGAGACTCGAACCGACGGCCATCAAAACGCCAGATTCGCCCAGTCGCTTTGTCGACCATGCCACACATCGCTTTCAAATCGGTGGGGTCTTAGAATCTTAAAACGACCATAAAATTTCACTTTTTAATGTAGTGAAATCCTGGTCTAAAAGCACAATGCTAAGAATACGGCGGCGTTTTGCGCATATGCATGAACTTGACACAAAAAATTACAAAGAATTCTTTGTATTTTTAAAAATATTCTTAAATTTTGAAATATATTTTTAAGGGTTATCTCACAGTGAATATAGCTTTGTTCTTTAGAATAATTTTCAAAAATAAAGAAAAAAAAATTATACTACATTAGTGGTTTCGAGACTCGAACCCACAACCATCAAAAAGCCAGATCGCCAGTCGCTTCGTCGACCATGCCACATATCGCTTCCGAACCGGTGGGGTCTTAGAATCTTAAAACGACCATAAAATTTCACTACATTAAATAGT
>JAOUZG010040408.1:0-25084 GCA_026289955.1 Argiope argentata | reverse complement strand
ACACATAGCCCACGCTTCCACCCCGAAATTACAACTCGAACACATAGGCCACCCCTTTACCCCGAAATCCACAACTTAAACACATATTACACACCTCTACCACCGTCCACAAAAACCTAACACATAACCCAAATATCCACTGCCGTCCGGATACCACACTTCACACATTACCCACACAGGCAATCCCACATTCAGTTCATGACGGTGGCAAGTATTATTTACGCCACCAAAATCAGCCTACAGTTCACAAATTCCCAATTTTTAACATTTTGAGATAACTTGAAGATTTAATCAGGCTAAGTAACATGTCATGTCCCTATGTGTTGATTATTTCCAAATTCCCAATGCAGTCCCTCCACTTAATGCCTAATGCGACCTTGCACAAATCAGACTCAAGACACAACTCCCGAAACAAAATACATTAATTCCATTCTATACATCATGGTCCAGGCTTAAACTGAGAATAGCCCTCCAGACGGCTACATTCAGAATGCAATACTTACCGAAAGCGGCGCGTCTGAATAACAGGTTTGTTCTTAAAAGTGTCAGGGTTTGGACAAAAGGATTGCTTTCCCCTTTTGCGGTTATTACCGCACAGCAGCGGTTAGCAGATTAGCTGATGTCATGTTGTGAGTGACAGCTGTTGCTTATCGCAGTCTTTCGATTTCGAACAGCATTTTTCTTTCAGCCGATCGAAATAACATAGATTGAAAACAAAGAAAATATGGTTGGGTTTTAGAGGATTTCTGATTATTTCATGAAACACTACATATAATTTAAATTAGAAATAAATTTTGTTGTATTTAATACGATACGAATCTAATTTTTATGAATTGAAAGTGTTCGCCTATTATTTTTTTTATTGTAATAAGTTTCTCAAAATTTTTAATCCCCTCATAATGTGAAATTATATTTCGAAATTACATGCAAGTGATTTAATTCTTGAAAAAAAAAAGATTCTTTCAGAGTATTTCCAATGTACTTCAGTATTCTAAAATGCGCTTTCAAAATTCAAAAGGCATGCGTATTACGGGCATCACTAAATTAATCAATCTTTCAATAAAATTATACAAATTGACATAAATTCTTAAGAATTTTTTTTAAAAAAAATTCATAAATTCTTACGAATGACAAACTTAGAGGCTTCCTTTGTTTATCTCAATTAAAAGGATGTGTCTTGAATTGTTTTTAATTATTAAATGACAAACTTAACAAATGAGATCAAATTTATCTAATAAATAAATTACTTTTCCTATGTCAATCTCAATTTAAAATTATTTTAATCCATCATGACTGAAAAAACTCGTTTTCAAGCATTAACAAAATGTTAACATTTTACATTTCATTCGAAAATCACACAGTAGAAATATATTTGGTACATTAAATGTGAATTCAAATTTTTCTTTATCAATGATACGAATTTTTTTGCCATATCATTTTCCAATTTTTTTTATTGAATTACAAATAAACCATGTAGCTGAAGCGAAAGCTATTACTAGCATGTCACTAAATAAGATAGAAAAAGTTCAAGATCTTAATTTTCTCAAAGAATGAATTTACTTGGTGATATATTCAAATGTATAAATAAAATTATACACTGTATTAATAATGTTGTGATAATTTCAACTTTTATTGCTAATAAATGTTAAAATTTTATGCAATTTTAAGTAATAAAAATTCTGATTAAAATTATTTATAATTTTATCTCGAGATGTTTATTCCCAGTTCCAAATTATATACGGATAAAATGTGCTCGCCCTGGGTCAAACAGTTTGATCTGGAGACCGCCAAAACGAATATTCATCTTCACTATCAGTAAGGATGTTCACTATTTTAGTAGAAATGGTGGTAAGAGACCTGCGTGTCTGACACCCTTGTTCAAACAAGTTCTGTTTTTAAAAAATGAAAATGTGAGGCTAAAGTTTATTAAGAATTTTAAATTACTTGAAATGTGGGAATTTCTGAATGTTTCTTACTCCTGTGAACAAACTAGATAAATAAACTAAAATCACCTCTAGTGAACTCAAATTTTGCAAACAAGAGAAAAAGATAATATAAATGCCACTTTCGCGCATTAATTTTTTTAATGCTAATATATGAAATAAAATTAGACCAAGGAGTTAAAAAAAATTAGAATTTAAAACACAAGGTATAATTATTTAACTTTAATTAAATTAACATAAAAATATTATAACTTTTAACTCATTCATTCATTTACTTTCACGAGCATTAAAATTTGCGTATTAAATTACTCAATATTAAACGTATATAAAAATGTCACTTAACATTATGTTTAACATTCACATAAGTGCGTGTTGTATACATGAGACTGTACAGTGAAATAAGATTAATATTTCGATTAAAAAATATAACCTATAAAAACTGCGCTTATTTTAACTTTGAAAATATTATTAAAAACTAGAGAAAAATATAAAAACAATATCTCTACAATGCTTAAATTTCTGTTCGTATTCGTCAAGGAATGTGAAATTCCATAAACAAAAAAAAATTGCAAATTAAATAAATTATCAATTTTTATATATAAATTATTACGTTATAAAAATATATGATTTAATATAATGAATGTAAAACTAATAATTCTAAAAAACTCACTTTAATTTATGGATTTTATATAAATAAAATATCTCCCCGTTTTTAAGTACACTTATCAATGAAAACAAAAACAATCATTCAAAGATGAAAAGTCTCGCTCATTAAATAAAATTCTGCATAGAATTTCAGTGTCTTATTTAAAAAAAAAAATAAGTTGCATAAGCAATCTTAATTCGAAAGTCCTTAAATTAAAGTATGTTATAAATAGAGAAAAGTGTCAACTTTTTATTTTATATTTATTTTTTTAGATTAACCGTTATTTCACCCTAAAAAGTTTTAAAATCTTATGGATGAATTTATTAATAACAATACTCATATATGTTCATTCCGGGAATATATTTTAATACGTTCAGTTTCATTCCTTTTATTTAAAACATAATGTGGATTCGCATTTATTCTCAAAATCTCAAAAGTAAGGTTGAGAATGTAAATGAAATTTTAAAATTCTTAAAAGAACGCGACCAGGAAGACAGCATTCCTATCGTCCACTGATAGCGATTGGCTTCTCCTTATCTCACATTTCTTTCTCATTATCTCGCAGCTTGAGTTTGGGGGAAGCGAAAAACTCGACCCGTCAAAGTACGGGCAGTGACAGTTTTAATGGGATTTAAATTTCCGTCTATTCATGGGGTTAACGCTTTGAAGGGAGAAGAGATTCCGTCTATTTACGGGTTTGAAGCTTGGAGGGTTAGAGTTCTTTTACAAGGCAAAAATCTTCTACTAGGTAAGATTCTCATTCGCTTAATGCATCTCAACCTCAGTAAAATTCAAGTCAACACCTCCCCCCTCCTGCCACTGTGTCACGGAAACAACTTTTTTGCACTGAAATCAACACAAAAATGGAATTTAAAATCAGCGGATTTATGCTAGTTCTGATGAGGGAAGCGAAGAGTTAAAGGAAGAAAACAGATTCACGTGGACTTGCGGATTTCTAAAAAAACATTAATTCTCTAAATGCTATACAAATATTATTTATATTCTGCTCTGCTTTAGTCTTTAATTTATGTTTTTAAATATGGATTTCTTAAAAGTGCGGTACGAAACGGTCAAAAATAAACATCTATCGTTTCTCAGTCATGTCTGATTAAGTACAATCCAAATATATTAAGAATAAATCCAATTCTAATCCGAATGTCATTTTTACCGAATAAGAATGATTTGATTTTTAAATTTAAAAATAGATATTTTGAAGCACAAATCTAGGGTAAGATATACTGTACTACCACCAATAGTTTCCTTGCCATTTTTGCAGTTGAATGTTTCTAATTTGATCTCATTATCAAGATTTTTCCATTTCTTATATCAGATGTATATAAAACTAAATACAATTTACCAAATTTTAATTAAAAAATTTTGAAATTTAAGGTTAATTTAATAGAGTTTCGTTTCAGGCTGGAAACTTTACAATTTAACCTCAATCCAAATTGTATGATAGCTTATTTCATACAATAAAATGTTGAGAAAGTAAAAATAGACAATCACAAGAAATGAATCCGTCATTACGGGAAGGGCACAAACAAATTGCATGAATTGCAAGTACGATCACAAGATTTTGATTTATTAGATTAATGTAAACATTTACGGATGACATCAAAAGTAGGAAACAAGACTAATTCCACAAACTTCTAATAAAAAGTAATTCACAACGTATTTTTGTTTACCTTGTATTAGGTTACTAAAAAATCTAAAGGGAAAGGTAGAAATACTTTGAACAGTAAGAGTTGCAGATAACAATGTGCAATTTCAGTTTGCACTTTGGATTTCAAAAACAAATTAACGAGGGGGAATCGACTGGTATTTTAATTACAAAAGCATTTATTGAGCATCGTATAAAATGCCTAATGAAATTGAAATTCCATTTCCTTATTGTGTCCTTGTCTCACTATGAAAGAATTTGAGTGTTTTCTGAAATCCTCTCAAAGTTAAAAATATTTTCAATTCAATTTTTCATTTTTATCCGAAACATTTATGCACAAATATACCTAGATCAGTCTGAAATGTTTTTACTAAGCAATTAATATTTCTCTAAATATAGTATACCTAAGAATTTGATTTCATAATCTATATTATAGAAAATTAGCACACCTTGATGTTTTGTTATTTGAATTGACATTTTATTACTGGTTTTAAAAAGTAATTCATCTTTCATTCGATGGTTTGACCCGAAAAGTAGCAGCTTCAAGATTTTACTCGCAACAACCATATGCAGCTTTTGAATAAATCGTTCAATTTCCTATGGCAATCAAGGTCTTTTTTAAGGAATTATTTGCATTACATAATCTATGATTTGCCATATCAATTTTTTAGCATAAATTTGATTAACAGGATGTAATCAGCTAAACTTAAACGTTCGACCTTATTGACTGAAATGTCAAAGTCGTATAAGGAAGAATGCAGGAATTGTCAACACGTTCGACAGAGTTAGAAATATCTCGGCATTAAAATAGTTATATAGAGTGATATGAAAGATTTGAAAAAATTAGAATCGGTATTTAGAAAATCAGCTGATCTCATTATCCATCATGAAAATTATTGGAATACCATGCAATATGTTTTCAGGATCATTTTGGGAAAATTCACCGAAATAATTTTTATAGATACTGTATAAGAAAGATATTTAACTTTCACTTTTAATTTTAATTTTAATTCGAGGGGGATTACATTTGCTGCCAGGTTATTCTTTATTTGAAATTTATTATACATCTTTGAAAGGGAATATGATTGTTCCAAATTCCAAATTATTTTTCATGTTTTTAAGCGTATTGGACGATTTCCTAAAGCCTGAAAGGCATTATAATCTAAGCCTCTTATATTCTGAAAGAGTGGTAAAGAAATATAATTCCCGAATATTCAACAGAAATAACGGCTAAGAGGCTAGGATTACACAATTATACTTACCTGGTTAATCCAAAAGAGGGGAAAATCCAAAAGAAAATATCCAAGCATGACTTGTTTTGATGACCTGTTTTTCTCCAACTATCTTGAAACCAATGAGGGATATTTAGTCCAGAAATTGGAAGAAGCACACTTCAATGAAGATAGTTTCAGCTTTTACAGCTGAACTACCAAAAGTCGGGCATATGGCTAAAAAACTTCCAAATTTTCCTTTGAAAAATAAAGTTCTTTCGCTTTACGAGCCTTTTGCATTACGAATGAGCGAATTATGCTCATCAAATGGGGTTGAACTGTAACTATCTTGTCAACCCAAATCGATGTTAGAGTTCACAATTTAAAAAATTCTATCGGAATCTTTATGTAGCTTTACAATCGTATGGCAAATGTAAAAGAAAGAACATTTTTTTAAAAACTCAAGAACCTGCTTTTTCTAAGCTACGCCAAACAGCGATGCACCATCTACATTATAAACGTTATAGCACAGACAGATATATGAACGTCTCATTACATAACAGAACACATTAGATTCCATAACATGTTATAGTGTGTTAAAGATCTATTTTTTTATTAACATTCGAGTGAGAAAGGAAAAATACCTTATTCAACTTGTGTTAACATTAAAAGAAATATTATCGTTCACATACGTTTTTAGTTTCTTTTTAACTCTGGTACAGCCTTTCAATGGGTTACAGGCTCAACGTGTTATTCATTATTCTTTTTTATAGCTTTTGAAGTGAATGAAGAATTTTAAAGTACAATATTATTTTATGGTACAGCAATGATGTAATTTCTCTACAAACATAATATATAAAATATATCCTTGCATAGCAGAATACATCCCATAGTTATCTTGCGATGTTCATACTTTTATTAGCCCTTTGCATTCCGATGGCGCCTCAGACTCGACATTCAAGAATGTGCATCATTTTGATGTTTTATTTGCTTATTTTTCAAGTTTAATATTTTAAAACCGCCTACATAATGGTTAAGAGATTTAGATTAATTATTCAACGAAATTTGACTTAAAAGAGCTATGTACATTAATTTTTCATAGTAATAAACAAATCTTCGTATTAGGTGAAAATTTTGCCTCTAATTATTTTTCAGAGTGCAAAGGGTTAACATTTTGGCATAAGAGAAAGAAAATTCCTTCAGCTTGCATTGACATACAAGATCTCCACACAAATACGTTTGAAAAGTTTCATCTTAACACTTCGATAACAGTGCGAGTTTTACAGTTTTTTGCCCATGATAGATCTATGATGCCAAGATTATATATTCAATAACAGGAAATTTAGAGTATGTAATTATGTTTTAATTATTTCATGAACAATGAAGACCCAGGTGACTGAGCGCGTTAAAATGTTATGGTTATGAAATTAAAATTTGTATTTCTCCACGTGAAAGCTTGCTGAAAAAAGACGGCGCGAAATTAGAACTGCACTACGATTTTGCAAAACGTGCTCAAATCAACTAGCAAATCAAAATATACTTTACGCAAGATTTAAAACAACTAGGAAGGACAACAAAAGACTGCAGATGTAAAGCTTAAGTATGAACAATTTTTATACGTTTTACATTGCATTAACTTTTATCCCTATTCGAGTAACGATAAGGCAGGCAGCTTTAGATCAAATGGTTTGGCTTGCAGAGAATCAACGCACATTTATATTTTACTATCAACAGAGATGCAGAAATTAAATTTCTCCAATTTGAAATATATTTAACGACGATAAACGTCTTACTAATATATTATTTTGATTCAAAGGCATCTACAAGCAAATTTAAATACAATATTGCAGCTATGGAGTCTCAGATACAAAGTCTATCATTAATGTTTATTTTATTGTGCGGTTAACAAAGCCGTTTTTATTTGTCTCAAAAGCAATGGTGTGCTCGAACTTCAAACGATATTAATTGAACTTCTGCTGAATTCCGAAGAATTTTATAATGTCGAGTTTCGCATATTAATCAAGCTGGGTATATAAGCAAAGGCATCCTAATAAGGAAGTAAAATGAATAAGTTTAGAATTATAACTAATATCTGCAATTCTAAAAATATTTTTATTAACTCCAAAGTGAAAATATACCTTGGGCATAGAACGAATGAATAATATTGAAAGATAAATAACCTGAATGATATTCAATTATGCACAACTCTGATCCAAAATATATTCTAAGTAATGAAAATAAATATTTAAAAAATGTAGAATAGGCATTTGGAAAGATTTCGGAATTGTTAGAATTCGAATGGCAGTTATACGTAGAACTAACTTCTGTAAATTTTAGTTTTTATAAGATTTTTCCAATTTTATGAAAACTAAAAATGTAAACAAGTTTTCAACTTTTTGAACAGTTTCATTTTCCGTTCAAAGAAAGTTCAATATTTCTATTTCATATTTAAACGTTTAATTTGTGTAGACGTACTTATATAATGAAATCGCATAAAAGTCACTTTTGGCGATACTTTTCTTTGAATGATGTCGTACTTAAAAGAACAGAAAAGCCAGATTAATTTTATCATAGAATAATATTGTCATATTTCCCCAAATCCAGAAGAAAATTCAGCTATATAGTATTATTACGCTTTGTAGCAAGTAATATATTAGAAAGCTGATAAAAAGCCAAATTTCGCATTTGAAATAGATTCATTCACTCTTCTACGATGTAATTCTTATATGGTTTGCTCAAAATATTAATTATGATATACTTTTGATTTTCAATGAAAATTCTGGTATTAAACATTAACAGTAATAAAATGCTTCCAAAACAATTTAACATGGGCAAATATTTCAGTAGAACAACTCTTCTAAGCTTTAAAAGATAAAAATATTTTGCTATATTTATACTAATCCAAAAGAACAACGTAACTTACTCAATATTATTCAATGTAACAATTCTCGGCAACTCTTTACACAATAATACTAAGACCCATAGCGTTAAAATATTATTCATTCTCTAGCAACAATAATTGTTTTAGTGCGTCGAGTTGCTGAATTCTTACAAAATTTGGCAAAAAAAAAAAAAAAACATTTGCACAAGAAACAAAAAAAAAACGAAGACGGACTAATCCTTCCAGTTTTTATGGGTTTGCACTTTTCTAGAAATTTCTTATAAATGGTTCCCTTCTTCCAAATATTCGTATGAAGTGGCTGCTCAGCTGGTTACATTTAGAAAAGATTACAAAACTATTGATCCAAATTTGAACCCGAAAGAGGTGCACATAATAAATAAAAATGTTATTTAAAAATTATTGCGACAAATTTAAAAATGAATCTGCTGATTGTCGTAGGAAATCAGAATAAAGTGATTCAAAGATGGCCTTTCATTCAGGAAATATAGGGGATTACTTATATGCTATAAGCAAGGTTTTCACATAAAGAACATCAAAAATTGACGGTCCAGTTTCATAGACGTCAGCGAAGTTAAACCTTGATATTGTTTGGTTTCAAATACAAACTATTTTTTGCTGAAATATTCCAGCTTCACTACTTTATATACTTCAAACTGCCAATTTTGTGGTGTTCGTTCTACTCTCACCTCATTTTTCGTCTCCGTTGTCTTCCTTTTCTTCAGTGAATAGTGGTATGAGTCCGAAATTCAAAATAAGAGAGTAATAAATTGAGTCTTTTTTTTTTAAAATGATGTAGTCCTCGGTGGCCTGATGAAAAGGTTTCAGGTTCAAAACCCGAATCCATCAAAGAAACGTTGCATAAGGTGCGTGATAAATGCTTCTAAGCCAAACGTTCTCCCACTAGTGTACCATAGAAGCCTAAAGAGAGGAAGTCAGCTCAGGTGTTGTCCTTGTCGTCTGACAGAGATTCAAATTAGAAAAATATGGGCCAAAACATTCCTAGTTTTGTTTTAAAATCGGTTTGATAATATAACTAAAAGCTAAGATACACTAAAAATGATGTAAAAGAAAGCAAAAATGCAAGATGTTAAAAAAGGAAGTTTAAAATTCTACATCCCTTTTTAACCCTTTGCAGTCCAAAAAAAAATAATTCGATGCAAAATTATTCACCTAATATAAAGATTTGTTTATTGCTATTAAAAATAAATATATATGATTCTTTTAAGTCGAATTGCATTGAAAAATTAATCTACTTCTCTTAACCATTTTGTAGGCGTTTTTAAAAATTCAAAAATTTAAAAATCAAAAATTTAATTTATTATTGTAGAGTTAAGTTTAATATTGTAGATTAATCAAGATTCGTTAGGCATTTTAATTTTTCTATTAACTGTTTCAATGTCTTACTAGTGGCTTGGAATTTGAGTTCTTGATGTCCTGGAATCTTTTTGTAATCAAAATGGCAGAGTGGATTACATGTTGAAGAGTGGATTGCATGAGTAGCATATACATGTTAAAATGCTTGATCAGTTAAAAAATAAATAAGCGAATTATATCTAATAATACTTATTTAACTTCAAAAACTTTACTCATTTTTCTAAAGATTTGAATCGGGTAAAATAAAGTAAATGAAAAGCCGTTTTGCTCTGACAGGCCGTTTGGTAGAAGTCAGAGAAAGCATCAATAATCCAAATGGTTTCGCTCATATGATATAAAGGAACTGAACTGATGAGCGGATTTTTTTTATTTGCCTTGTTATCTGAAGGATCGGATACTGTCTTTTATGTTGTGTTATTCGCAAACCTGGTTTCTGTTTAACCCAGCAAAAGCTAACGGAAGCGTTTCTAGAGCATACGCCGAAAAAACACACCTTTTAACTTAGATTCGTGATGCATTTATAGCGGATTAATGTGTTTTTCAAAAATATACTTTTTTTAAGTAAGCTCGAGCAATCTCGCGATCTTTAAGGGGGAGACACTTCTTCTTAGAAAATGGTTTGGGCTTAATAGGTAACATTGGTGCTTTTTTGTGCGTTTTTCAAATTATTATTTGATTTATTTTGTATTTTTATTTTATATTTATTAAAAGAGTTATCTCTATTTCTGTACCTTGAGTTTTAAAGATATTTTGATGTCAAAATTAATAATCTTTTCGCCACAGTACTATTGATATGGTTCACTTTGACAAAATTGAGATATTTGTTAGTTGTTTATATAAGATGGTCTTAAATTCTTATGACTTTAAATTGGATAATAATCTAAACCTGGTATTTTTTTTGAAGTATGAGTGACTTCAATAGTAGTACTGTCGCAAAAGCTTTCTTGCAATCTAATAAACGAATAACATATTCTCTGTTACGGTACATGTTTTAGCATTAGACCGCAGTGGTTACAAAATACTATTTTAGAATGTATATAGAATCTTTAATAATTTTTTTTAATTCTGCGAGATCTTAAATGATTGATCCATGGTGCATGGCCAATGATTTCCGATAATTGAATTTCCGCTTTAGACGAGTTTTTCTCAACTGATGGGAGGGAAAAAATTTACACTTTGTATCATAAAATTTCATACTAGAAATTAATATAACCAACCGATTCCAATTTTGAGTTATAACGTGTAGTTTTTTAAAGCATATATCTATATTGGTCAACCTATGTTAGTATTAGGCTCAATTTTTGTCTGCATTATACATATTAAATCTGCATTATATATCTAGATCTCTTCGTTTAGTATCTGGTGCGTTCGCTTATATTCAAGTTTCAAATATAATGAATATAAGTGTTAGCTTATATTCATTATATTCGAAATGGATTTTGCCTAGAGTTTGGAACAAATCTAAGTTTGTTGTGAAGACTAAATAACAAATTTTATTTTTTGTGCATCAAAGATGGCTGAAAGAGTTTTTCAGTTATTTTATTACTTGTTTTAATGAAATTTTCAATTTTGGGGAGATTCGAAACGTGGAAATACGTCAAAATAACCAGTTCGTTTTTAAACAATTATTACAATACTTTTTCTATACTTCATATGCAGAAAAAAACCCGTTATAGTATGTTGATTTAATGTCCTCATGGCTAAATGAAAAAAATAATGTGACAAGATAGTTCTTGAGGTTTTTATAATTTTTATTAGTTTATTTAATAATCAATGTAAGTCAAAATTTAAAGTTTCTCATTTATTTGATGTTTAGTTTTGTCTTTCCAGAGACGGATATGGATATTTGATGCTTTTGTTTTGCAGGTATCTGGGGTTTGCTAAATACCAGCTCAACCAATCCAAATCATCCACGACTGAGTGAATACAAGCATGCTTTTCTTGGTTCAAGTAACTGGTGAGATATCATCATTAGATGACCTTGTTAAAAGATGAGAATGTGACGGAAATACTTTGGACATCATTCGAGTCTTCAAAGCTCTTTAAAATAGAAATGCAGGATTCAAATGAGAGGAGCGAATTCCTAATTAAAAAAAAACGTAAGTAAAATATTTCAGTTTTCGTACATTTTATAGAATTTTTTTTTTCGATTGAAATCATTTTGACTGTTATTGACTATTAAGTCTTGGCAAGATATTAAATGTAAAATAATTCCTTTGCAAAAATATATAAAATTATATACTTTGCAAAAGCTGCAGCCATTATTGTTTAAAATTGGAAGCGCAAGAAATTAGGCAGCATAGATATCCAGTCTTTCAAAAACTAATTTTGTACAATAACAACTTTAAAACAAGTTCTTTTTATCTTTAATTCTTCCACTCGTAAGTAAATCGATAAATTTAATTTGCACACTTCAAATAATTAGCGATGTCTTAAAACGTAAAGGTTATGATTTTTATCTTGGTATCAAATTAACCAAGTGACACCCTTAACATTTCCTCTTCGGTGACATCTATTCGGCGCATTTGACAAACTTATTTGAACAGAATAGTATAGCCACTGATAGATCATTCAAGTTTAGATTCATTTTAGTTTAGATACATTAATGTCTCGTTTCTTAAAGCAGCACTTTGGGCTATTTTGGGATGGACTTCGTAATTTTGAATATCAGTAAGTTGACGAGGACGATACCTGATATGTTACCTTCCCTCCACAAAATTATATACTATATCAGCAGAATGGCATTTGGTTACGACGAATTTAATGTGTTTCGGACCGTTTACATGACGGTTCTTCTTTGGTAACGGGATTAATTTTGAACTTTTCTTTCATATCTTTAAATCAATAACTATGACATTGAATCATTAAAAAACTCAAAAGCTTGGCAAAAAAATATCGGACTTTAGTTATTCCTAATTTATAAACTTTTTATTCAATGAAACTACACGATTCGAAACATCCTTTAAAAAATGTGTAAATTGTCGTTAGCATCTTGTAGAAATGCCAAATTTGTGAGAGCGCATTCTTTATTTTTTCAATTTTTAAGGAAATATCTTACTTAATTTGAGATTTGTTTAAAAAACCTGTAGATATGCGACATAAACGATTTATGGTTTAATTACTTGTATTGAATTGCAGAAAATGAGTCGTTCTATTCTTTACTTTGTAAGCCTGCAATTGACAATGGCAAATGTGATTTAAGATATTTATCTTATTTCAATGTCAATAACGATAAAGAATTCGGAGTCGGCTTTCTGTAAATACTAGTGTGGGGCATAATGTTTAACAAATCCAATTTGATAAGTTAATTAATAAACAAGCTTAACTCTACAGTGAATCGTGTATTCATTTGGCAACATGTTTTTATTTCAATGTATATGCTTAACACGATAATTTTACAGGGCAAGAATTAGGATTTTCAAATTTCATTTTAAATGCTTTGATATAGAATTGCTGACTAAAATTAGATTTAACGGTACTAAAATTAGATTAGACTTATAAAAATTAATAAAGATGTATTAATAATACTACCAAAAATGCAGTGAAAATATTTCTTCATTGTAAAAAATTTATTATAAACGGGCTTGTATTTTTATTGCAGAATTGGTATGATTTTAAGTTATAATGTAGCAGTTTGTCGTTCCAATTATTTTGTAAAAATTTCATTTGGAAAAATTTAAATTATATGGAGTTACAAGAAATACAGGTTTTGAATAAAACTCTTGCATATTAAAGTATTGTATCCCTCTCCAGTTTCTTGGGATGGGAAAAATAACCAATACTTATTATGTAAAATGCTTAAATTTTCATATTCAGGTTTTCAAATGAGGGTACTTAAAACTACTCATAAATAAGTTTTTGCTTTTTTTACCATAAAAACATTTTAAAAATTACAAAAGCTTTTTTTAAAAAATGGCATTTTGTGAAAGAATATTGTATTTAACACTATAAGTTTACTTCATTAAATACTTTATTCATTTTCTTCATGCAGTATAAATTTTCTGCACCACAGAATCTTGTTTCTGAATTTCTTACGAAACTGTTTCTAGAACTAATAATAGCCTTCTATTTATCTAAAATGTGACTTCGTTTGAAATTGTAAATGGAATAGAATATACTGCTTGTGCCAATTTTTCTTATCGCGTTTATCTGAAAGAAAAGTCTAAAGCAATATCGAAAGTCAAACTTTGTTTCCAGTTACATTTAAAAGATTTTATTTCTCACAATCTTTTCGTAAAGTTGAGATAATCTGCACAAATTGTAAAGCTTGCAATTCTGAAGTATTTTGGATGCTTTGTATCTTGAAAATTATTCGACAGATATGACAAAAAATACGAATAGTGATAATTTAACCTAAAATTTACAGTAGCATAAATTTTTTTAATGAATTTCTATTTTTTAACTTCAAAAATATTAAATATGCTTTAATATTTTTAAAATTTATAATTTAATGAGTATTTTAGCATACAAGTATTTTCAGGTTTATTACAGCATAAAATGTAATTAAAAAACGGAAATCCTTATTGGGAAGTAATCTTAGAGATTCACATTTTCCGTTTCTCTACTTAAATGTGCATTCAAATACAAAAGGTTATATGTATCAGATTTTTATTTGGATAACACGGGAATTAATTCGATATTGTGTGTTCCTATTGTAAAATAAAACTGTTCTTGTAAATCTAAATATGGTGACAACCCTTTTGAAATATTTTATACATTTGTAGATAAAACTTTTCTACAGTAACAGGCATTTATAATTTAACTATGCTGTATTTGTGGCAGAAAAAGCCATGCCTTGCTACTTTATCAACTGAATTTACTATTCGAATTTTCATGAATGTTTAAGTAATTATTCACTTTTTTTTCAGGAAATATGAAAGGAAATATCTCTGTAGATAAACAAGGCCTAGAACAGAAACCTGTTTAGAATGTGCAGTTGATATACAAGGCGTAATAAAGCCCTCGTCTGTGAAGCCGTCCGTCCTTCGTTTCCTTTGAAGGTTCTGACCATTCCTAATCGGAACCTCTGGAGATGTCATTCTCTAATCCGAAGAATCCTGCTCAACAGTACTGATTGGTACATTTTATATTAAACTTACTCTTGAAGTATCATCTAGGCTGTTTATTGGAATAGTTTGCCAACCACCCTGCTGTATGACATTAAATCTTCTATCCGGAATATTTTAATTATCTGATTTTTTATGTGCCAAAAATCACAATTATATTCAGCAGTTATATAAATTTTAAAATCCAAAGTTAGGCACTAAAATATCTTTCACCAGTTAAACAAATTCGTATATTTATCCAAGGGTCGTAACACTTAAAATACATCTGAACATTTTTTGTAACATAAAATGGTACCAACACTTAATCGGTACATTGAAACTGCTTTTAAAAATTATTACTAGACTAATTGCAATAGTTTTGGTTTTAAATACAGAAATCGAGAGTTTTTACTGAAATTATAATTGTACTTTATATGAATTTTAAAAGATCTGTATAATTTGCAAGTCAGTATAAAGATAAACTTGTAATGGATGGCATATAATATGCCAAGGTTGTCATTTCGCATAAAACTGATTTAGATGCAAAATCCTTGGTGAATACATTGAGCTTAGTAGGTATTTGTTTGTAAAATTAAACTCTTAGTTTGCAGAAGATTTCCAAGATGGATTTTACATTTATTTTTGAGATAAGTGAAAATTTAAATCGAGTGTTCCACCATTTTGGTTACATGAGATTTTTGATGTCATTTAAATGTTTATCAGCAATATATTACTTTCATGGAATCCTTTTCATAAACTAATTCACAATCTTCAGTTATGAGTTCCATTAGCTTGATTCTGTCATATCTATGTAGGGTCTTTTCCAGATTGGGGCGTTGAAGAGTTTTTTCTCGCTCCAATGTTAAGGTGCTAAGTCGAGCTTTATAGTCAGCCATGGGCAGATGAGCATGGCAAATGAGGAGTATAGAGAGAGGGAGACAATTTCAGAGTAGCTGCTATTTTACGGTAATATAGGAAAATGCCGCGACATTTCGGTCTAAATAAGCAAACTAACGATATTTAAAAAAATGTATAAATGTTCCAATATACGTTTGACACGATTGTATTTGTTTGAGGAATTTAAAAGCTACATATCCGCTTCCTCGTGTGGAAAGTTCTAGACGGGGGTGGAATAGGTAAGAGGATGTTCCGTTTAGGGTCTTGGAGAAAACGTAATAAGAATCGGTAAAGGACAGGTTAGCTGGGAAGGAGCGATGTAGAGAGGTGGGCCAGCCGGCTGGCGAGGGGAGGGGAGGGAATGCTATCTAGTAAAGGAGTAGTATTTAGTATCTTGCAGTTATATAAAGAGTGACTTGCATCTTCAACATTGGAGAACTAGAGAAAATATCTGAAATGAACCTCTGGGACATCTTACATTTGCATCTTAATGCTCTGCAGTAAACTGCTCTCGAATTCATCAACATAGACAAATACCTGTCAGATAAAAATCAACACAAACTACTGGAAACCCATGCATATATCATTCAAGCTACCTGAAATTGTTGAATTTTATGCTCTTATTAAGTGCCATCAAATACTTTAAAATGGCTGAGCTTGGCAATCGAACCATTTTAGCTTTAATTGGAAAAACCAGCATTGAAGTATTGGCATCTAATTAAAGCATGGCAATATTTTAAAAGTACATTTACATCCAAATTCCTTCAATTGAAAATAGATTATTTGCAAAAATTGGAAATAAGATGCTGAAATAAAATTGAGAACAGCATTATTTACTATGATGATTAGTAGTAATATCATACACAAAGCAAGTCATACGCAACTTTATACAGAAAGTAATTCCGATATTAGTATAGAATCATTTGCTTAAAAAATTAACGAATCCTCCGGCGCAAGTTTAGGACCCTTAGGTAGCTGTTTTCAAATGGAATTGTCTTATTCTGAGATACGAATATATTTAAAATGCATAAATCAATCTTAATTACAGTTGAAGACCCAGAATGGATTTGGTGTAGTAATCTAGAGTCTTCATATTTCTATTGCAAATTTTAAGCATTTAGAAATATTAGGTTTTAAGTGGTTGGTGACTACTCCAGTTTTGCATTCTGTATAAAATGTCAAGTTATAGCGTTTTAAGTTGCAGTTTTAAATTTTGTTCTAATGATTGTGCTCAGCCATGGATTGAGTTTCTCATTAATATTGCATTGTAAATAAAATAAACATGCAAGGTAAAATAGTGGATTCAAAATATGTTTTTACTTTATTACCTTAGTAGGTGGTATATCCTGTTCAGGGAATGTATTCTTCTGATTGAACTAAGAATACATAAAAAACTTCGTGTTTCGAAGTTATATATTATTATATTGTATACTACATTTGAACTCAAAAAGGGTAAATTGTTTCTAAAGCAGCAGTTCGCTATAAGGCAAGGCGAATAATGATTTGATATCCAAGTTTTTGTGTAGTTTGAAAAGAAATTTATGTATAACAGATAATTAATCAATTACTAAAATGTTCATAAATGTAAATTACGTCTATAAAATGTTTTATTGTAAAAATAGCCAAAAACTATTGTCTGGAGGCTGAGTGATTTTTTCGGGTATCCTGTAGCTATTGATATTTCTACATTGTTAACTGCACAATGTATAATGGAAAAACATGCAAAGGAATATAAACTAATATTAACCTGTTATCGTTCATTTGAATTTAGAGTTTTAATACCCGTTTAATGGTATCAATTTGGATAGTTCAATTTCAAACCTTCTTTACGGATTTTTAATAACCAATTGTGCAATGGTGAGTCAGACTCGCCAAAAAATTATACACATGTGAGACATATTGGAGCATACATATAATATCAATCTATGAACACCTGGAGTTTTCCAACACTTTGTATTATGCAGTGCCAACTCTAATTGAATGGCATATTGCAAATTTTTTCTGAATTGAGTCGAATCTTTCGAATAACTCAGATATTGATATTTCTGAATAGATGCCCTCTGACTCGGAAACTTTGAGGATTGGTCACATCATTCATCCATCATTTGCTGCTAGAGGAGCTGCTCCATTTCGCACTAATTCTAGCTGTTCTGTGTTATAATTTCCAGGATTTATTTGCCAGTGCCTAATATTTTTGAGATGCTTTCCTTTCCAAAAACCTCATATTAGTCTTTAAAGGAAACCCGGGTTTATGATTATATTTAAACATGAACCTGATCTTTCATATTCTGTGCTATTCTTAGCTTCATTGTCTTTCCTCTTTTCAATGGTTTCTATATTTTTGCTGTTGGACTTGGATACAATTCTTCTTCGAGACGATTCTACAATTTAATTTTTTTAAAAAAAATGTTTTAATACCACGAACGAGGTGCAGCTTAGCCTGAGGTTGTGATGCTGATGATGTCGTATCAGGTTTGCAACAGAAAAGAAATGAAGTAGATTTTCATGTGTAGAAATCCGATTTCTAGCTCATTGGAAGATTACCCTTGAGCATTTGCTTTCACACCATTTTAAGGGGTCTCTTTCGGTCACGTCGCAGGTATAACGAAATCTAAAAAACCCGAAACAGGACTCGAACTTGAGATGCTCAGATCACCGGGAAGACGCTCTATCCCTAGATCAGTACACCGGCAGAGAGATTGACTTACTTTTTAGTTACAAAAGTTAACGAGTGTTACTCTTGCTACTCATTCTGCCGCGATTTTTTGATGCAGTTTATTGAATGTGTTCATAATATCAAGATTCTTTAAGCAAACACCGCCTTCCCATTGATATGGAGGGGATGACTAGGGAACATTTGCTGGATATGGAGTCCTTATCTTAGATCGGTATTAGGTTTTAGTCTTCTTTATATACCTTCTCGTAACTCAAACAATAAATACCTGTATTCATTAGAGCAATTCGATGATGGGGGATAGAATAAAGAATTGGTCCAAATCACCTTACAGATTGAAACTTGATATTGAATGGTATTTTGATGTAATAACTTCATATGCCAAATGTTGGTTTTTATCATGAAAAACTATGGCCTTCTAGTCAATTTAGGGATTTTTAATTTAGATTAGCAATGTAAAACTCTCCTTTAAAGGGCATTGGCTTCTTTGTTACGTTTCTGTGCACTCAAAACTAAGAATAAAATTATTAAATTAGTCTGAACTATATATGAAATAACAAAGATGGAAACTTTGCATCAATTTAAAACTGTGCCTGAAAAGGCGAAACTGAACTTTTCGAACTAATTAAAAACTTTATTTCATATCTAATTTTGATATTCGTCTAACTTAGTTTTTCAGAGTTTAAAGGGTTCAGGCTTTGAATTAATAAATTTCGCAAAGTTAAATGAATTTTATAGAACGATTCCTTCAGTCAATTGATTTTATGAAATGCCTCATTTCTTTAACTCTTGGATTATCTTGAAATATAACCTCCATTAATTTGATTTTGAATTCCGATCTCCGTTAGTCTAACCCAGCCTTCAAAATGGACTAATGCTGATTTTATCGTTTAGATAATTTCATCGCTTGAATGAGATTATCCCTCCTGATTAGATTTCTTGAGTCAGTTTTCTAGAAGTATTTGCCATCACTTCGAATTCCGATAGCTCTGCTTATTATTTTGATCTCAATTCCAGAGAAAATTCTTCATTGCTTTATATAAAAGGTAATCAATAGTTTTTGTTGTACTTTGTTCAATTTCTTGTTCCCTATTTGGATCAATCTTTCAGAAATATATTTAAATTATGTTTGAAATAAATTTTTGGATACAATATACATCTGTTTTGTGTTACTTCAATATATTAAACTAAGAAACATAGGCCACGATAGTCACCTAGAAAAAATTCTAGTTTTCAAGTCGTATCTTCATATTTAATGTTTGGATTTTTTTCCGAATAGTATTTATTGCAGTCTACAAATAAAACTATCCATTTTCCAATTAAGCTTTAAAACTTAAATCCATTTAATCTAATTGCATTTAAATATTTTCAATGGTGAAAACTCTTAAATTTTGTTTCGACTTTTCGTATGAACAGTTTAGTTTTATGGGAACATAAGTCTATGGAAATGTTAAATAGTCAATCTTTTCAAATCTGAGAAATCCGTTTTAATCTTTTATTAAATTTCATTTTCCCTCAATTCTTTTCTATTTTTCAAACACTGTTGAAATCAGTCAAGTTTACCTTGTTTTGATTACCATTGATTTCGAATATTTTGTTTAAATGGAATTCTACTTTTATTGAAGCAATTTATCCCACTTGAAAAATTTGCTCGAGGCAATTCTACTTTGAGGCTGATTAATATATGGGAAGCACGAAGAGCATAAAAAATTGATGCTTTAAGCAAGTAAATAGTAATTTCCTTTGCCAGTAGAAAATAAAGATAGCCATTCAGCAACCTCATGTTTTCTAATTGTTTAATGCGTTTGTTAATGATCAAGTTTTAGGCAGTTAGTGCTAATAAGAGGTTGGAATGTGTTTACAGCAGTTGTTAGGGGAATATTCGTCGCATTAAAATGGAGGTAATTGTAAAAGCAAGCTGTCTCTAGAATATTTTGGCCCTTTTTAGTCTACAGATACTTAAATATATAAAAAATTTCGCTACTTAACGGGTAGTTTGACAAGCCATTCAAAATAATTCGTATTCCATATTTGTTGAATTATTAGACAAAATACCGAATTCATTCCTATGCAATTCTGATTATTACCGTTGTTAAGCTGCTCCCTTTTCTAGACTATGGGAAGAATTTATTTGAAGAAATGTACTTTTTTTTATTTCAAAATTGTTAGAGTAAGAAGGTAAATGGCAGTTTATTATATTTAAACTAAAAGAATCGGTTTAAAATCCAAGAAATTGCTCCCAAAGGATATATTCACCTAGTTAAAGTAACGAATTAATTCTTCATTTCAAAATTATTTTAGTAAAGCCAACTTTTACAATGAACTAAAATCCCTTGCAAATCGAGAGTAAAATTTAGTTTTTTCCCCAGAAGTCTACTGGTTGGCTTTGCCGGCGAGTCAATCGGTGGTCTTCTGTCACTTCAGGTGTGTTTTAATCGTGATGATTGATCACCATCATGATTAAAACTTCTCCACAAATTAAATCGATCCTTCCTATTCGGACTTTTGCGGAAATTCTGACAGGTTTTTTGAAAAAATACGCTAATATTTGTATAGGGACTCTTAGAAACCAAGTGAAAATTCTTCAAATGGCTTCAGATTAATTTTTGTATTCGTATTGCCCTCCTAAATACATCCTAGACTATGTTACTGATTGTATATCTTTTGAAACTAAATTTAACTGTGTATTCATAATAAAATTTTGTCCTTATTTCCTGATGTAAACATAATTATAAATAGGTAATTTTAGGATAAATTTTGTCCTAATAATAGGATAAATTGGAAATATGAATTCGTTTGAATGGTCTCTTTGGGTTAAAGAAGTTTTTGAAAGAAATATTCAGTTATTTTCATTCGGCTTACACTTGCTTTCATAATTCCTCCGTTTCAATGAGAAATTTCGTACAAAATATGCGATGCGAAGAATCTTGCTCAGGCAAAAATTTCTTGTGTTCTGCATACAATAATACGGAATGACTTTGAAAACTCAGAATCGTTAATCATTCGCAGCAAAATTGGAGATTCAGATTAGTGGTATTCTAAGCTGCCTACAAGCATCTTTTTAACATTTGAATACACAAGCTCCATTTCTATTCCTAAAATCTCGTTACCTACTATATTTTTGCTGAGCTATTTATTATATAGAATACATCTCTGACTATTTTGAGTAATATATTTATGCGTTCGAAATTGACTTGTTCGCTGCCTGTTTTGAAAACTGAAGTGTTTGAAATTTAGAGTTCCTTGTTTTGCATCTTCCATCTTTGCGAATTCTGGCATAAATTTTCCTTTCAAAATATTAAAACTATTGTCACGTATAAATGAGGACTAATTCGAAATAAAGGGTTTTTATTGACACAAGCAGCTTGCTTGGGTTGAATACAATTCTTAATTGACTGATTGACTGACTGATTTTGGATGCTTTCTTGAGTACCAGTGCAACTGCTCTTCTACTCAGTCTGATATAATAACAGAGGTGAGGGGAACCCTGAGAAAGTTTGGTTTTAAAAAAACGAATTGGATTTGGCCAAAGGGCCGCGTGAGATGAATTTTATAGGATGGTGCTTAAGCGTGAGTAGTTGATTATGTGGCAGGTAAAAAGAAAATCGGCATGTACGAGTGAAAGATTATTAAGGCGGCTTGAGAGGAAGAGACCATTTTGTGGTGGCGTATGGGAAGTTATATTTGCTCTCACAGATGGCATAGGAAGTTTGGATGGCTATTGTGGGGTTTTGATGATTCTTGAGGCTAGTGAAGAAGTTTCTGGAGAGTTTGGTGATGAAGGTTTCGATTACTTCAATTTTTAGATCCTTCTGGATGACTTCGTTCCTGACGTACCAGGGCGCGTTAGTGATAATCCTTAGAATTTTGTTCTGGAGGACTTGAATTTTGTTTCTGTGCGTTTTGGCAGCGAGCCCCCAAATTTGGGCTGCATAGGTGAGTGTGGGCCTAATTACTTGTTTATACAGCCTGACTTTGTTATTGAGCGAAAGGGGCGAATGACGTCCAATAAGGGGGATGAGTTGATGGATTTTTGCCCAGAACTTTTTGGAGTTGTAATTCACATGGTTTTTGAATGCAAGTTTCGAATCCAGGATGAGGCCGAGATATTTCACTTCATTGTCCCAAGGGAGGAGGTCTTCAAAGAATGTGAGTTGCCGAATTGTTTTCCTGGGGTGACCTTTGCGGAAAATGATAGCATGGGTCTTGTCCGTTTTTATGGATACACGCCAATGAGTGCACCATTCTTCTATTTCATTTAGGGCTTTTTGGAGCGTTTTGGAAACAAAGTTGGTAGTGCTGCCTTGGACGAGGATAGTAGTATCATCGGCAAATAGGCAATTAATAATGGGGTCAGATTTTCAATTCTTGATTGATACGTTACAACAGTTTATATTGCAAAGAAAAACCGGAAGTACTGTCCCGGAAAACACGTCATACAAAGTTCTGGAAATTTTCAGAATAAATTATAATGATTAATAAAGTTACGAGTTCCTCCGCTAGGATTCGAACCCGAATCTCAGACGATTCACAGTTTCCTATGTAGTCACTCTGCCACAGGGCTTCAGTTGAAGTCGCGTCGTAGCCTCCCTCCAAAAGAACAGCGACCCGCTGTTCATCTTCCTTGAAGTAACCTGGTCCTTGAGCTTGTCATGGGGCCTGCGTATACTGGGATTTCACTGGACGGCCGTGAATCCTTGTTCTGTGATTCACTCTCTGAGTTGGAACAACTTTCACCCTTGCCGATATCGTGAGACTTAGTTGGGTCAGATGTAAATTGGTCTTCAGGGTCGTAATATGGTTTCATCCTGAGAACGTGTACGGTGTCTATCGCCTTCTCGAATTTGGTTCGAAGTCTTGCACCTCATAGGTGACATCAGAGAGTCGTCTTTGGGGACTTCTAGAGGGCTGTTTCATCGAAATGGGTGCCAGGGTGTTTTTTCTACTTCGTCCCTTATGATGTCCTCGATGCTGGAGAGGCCGTCTTCGGTCTCTTGAGTTGTAGTAGCGATGCACCGCTGTACCTCTTCCCGAATGATACGACGAATAAGGGAAACTATGTCTGTTTCTTCTTCAATAATAGCCACCGGAACAACGTTAGGCAGTCTGCCAAATTTATGGCGTCCCACTCTCTTCTGCCTCATGTCTTCGATGTGTAGGCACCAATTGGTAAAATCTACTGCGTTCTTCACCTCTTTCGTAAGAAGGGCCTGGAACACATCCTCTGCGACTCCCTTCATCAGGTGAGAAACCTTGTCTTCATCGGACATACTCGAATCAATTTCGTGACAGAGTACGTCTTGAATGTAGGACTGCACACTTTCACCGGCGCCCTGGACTTCAGTTGGTCCTGTGCTCGTCTGACGCAGGTTTCCGTGTCCCCTAAGGTTTTCTTCAATTTTGTCTCAAAAACAGTCCACGAAGCAAGTGCTTCTTCGTTGTTTTCATAACATTGCCTTGCCGTTCCATCTAGGAAGAAGTAAACGTTCGCAAGTTGTAAGGTGTCATCCCAACGATTGTACTTCGACACCCTTTAGTACTCTTTCAGCCATCTCATAGGATCTTGTCCGGGCTCTCCGCAAAAAATGTCTGGCATTCTTGCTTCGGTTGCGAGGGTAGGAGTCACCACAATGGTAGGTAACTTATCCTTGATGTCATCTTCTGTCGATCCTCCAGGAGGAGTCATGGTCTTCGGCGGGGGTGATTTCTTTGGCTTTTCAAAGAGTTCGAATTCAGGAGGCAACCCTTGTATCCGACGGCTCTGTCTCGGCGGATCGAGAGATCTGGATCGTCGGGACGTTTGAGGATTTTCAGACCCCGTCCTAGTTGTTGACCGGGAACCGTTGCTCAGATATTATCCGGTAGGTTACCCGGCACCTCCACCAAACAATGTCACGTATAAATGAGGACTAATTCGAAATAAAGGGTTTTTATTGACACAAGCAGCTTGCTTGGGTTGAATAGAATTCTTGATTGATAAATTACAACAGTTTATATAGCAAAGAAAAACCGGAAGTACTGTCCCGGAAAACACGTCATACAAAGTTCTGGAAATTTTCAGAATAAATTATAATGATTAATAAAGTTAAGAGTTCCTCCGCTAGGATTCGAACCCGAATCTCAGACGATTCACAGTTTCCTATGTAGTCACTCTGCCACAGGGCTTCAGTTGAAGTCGCGTCACTATTTTAAATTAAATGGGATTTTCAAAGTTTTAAGGCATTGCAAAAAATTGTGCTAATAATATAGTTTTTGAAGCTCTTTTGGTATTTGGTTCTCAGAATCTTCATTTTATACTATATCCTGTATCGAGCTTTTCAGATTCAGCAAAAACGCCGAGTCAAAAATGCCCAGAAAAAGATCATAATTCCAAAAGTCAGCTAGCTCACTCTTGTAATTGAAATTTAATCTATAATTTCAGATTGCAATTACTCATAATCATTGATAATTAAGACATTTTTAGTAACGAATATTTACGAATTTATTATGTATATAACGATTTTGAAACGAATATAACTTCAGGAATATTCTTTTCTTGAACTGAATTTGAGGCCAATTTTTCCGTTCTCAAGATTAAGGTTCAAGAGAAAAAATTTTGACGACATTTATTTTAAGAGTTCATTTCATGAGGTTGATTTATAATAACTATGGTATTTCAAAACGTAATTAGGAATGCGAAATTGTTTATTAATATTCTAAAGTAATCGAATGTCTGAGCCAAGTATAAAGACT
>JAOUZG010040394.1:0-10159 GCA_026289955.1 Argiope argentata | reverse complement strand
ATTTACTCCTCCAGAACCTAAATGGAAAAGAGTCACGTCTTCTGATGTGGAGTGCAGGGAGTTATTTTTAAAGTCAATCACAAAATCATATTTCTTCAGAAAGTCCAGTCCAAGTATAAAATCATCTGTAATTTCCGCTACATAAACAGCATGGTCATAAGTAGCATTTCCAAATCTTATCACAATATTCATTTTTCCAATAATCAGGATTTTGTCACCAGTGACCGTTTGGAGGGTGACGCAGGGCGGTGTCCAGAGAATTTTCCTTCCAAGTTGTTCTGCAACATCTCTTCGTATGATGGTTACGTTGGCTCCTGTGTCAACGATCATTCGGCAGGGAGCTCCGTTGATGAAGGCTTCGACGAATAAACCATTTTCACCGCCACCTCTGGAAGATATCTGTAAAACTCCAAAATGGGGCTTTTCTTCATCTGGCAACCTCCGCCCCGCGGGACCGCCAAATTCTAGTTTTCCTGGTTGTTTTGAGAAGGGTCTTTAGCCCGTTTATTTAAGCGGGCTGAACAATTCCTTTGAACATGGCCCTCGTTGCCGCATTTCCAACATTTCACAGTTCTCTGGCCATGTTTATTGGGCCTTTCATCTCCTTTCCGGATAACCTGGCAAATTGTTTTTACCACTTCAGTTAGATTTTGTATCGAAAAGTCTGATGCATCTTGAATCGTAGCACCTCTTACTGAGTGGCGATCCCTCCGTGAAGCCTGCTGAGCTGCTTCAAATTTCATTGAGTAAACCAAAGCTGATTTCAAGTCCTTCAATTCAGCCATTCGCAGGGACTTTTGTATCTCTGGATCCCTCACACCATCAATGAAATACTGCAGGGCCAGTGTTTCCCGTACCTCGGCAGGACAGTCGGAGAAGGCAAGATGGGAGAGCCTCTCTACATCAGCTGCAAGCTCTTGCAGGCTTTCATTCGATCGTTGTTGCCGGGTCTTTAACTGCAGACGGCTATAGTCCTTGAGGCACTTTTCTCCGAAGCGCAACTCCAGAGCGTTTGAAAGAGCATCAAAGTTCAGATGTTGATCTTCGGGAACAGTTCTTAAAATATCAGCAGCTTCAGCCCGTAGTGATGCAGCTAGTTGACGAGCCTTCGTGACTGGATCCCAACCATTGGCTTCTGCGACGATGGAGAATTGAGTCCTGTAAACTTGCCAAGATGTTTTTCCGTCGTAGGTGGATACTTTTAGGTTTGATTTAGGAATAACAGGCACATGCTGAGCAATTTCAGGCTCTCGGACATTCGGAGATTGGTTTTCAGCTTTTATCTGTGCACCTTCCATTCTCTTCAATTTTTCCTCAACTTTCTTCTCAATTTCTTGCTCAAAGGTGTTAAATCTTTCGTCAAATCTCTCTTCAACTCTACGGAGATTTTCACCATTCTGCTCACAACTCTGCTGAATATTGCGAATTTTTGTATCGTTCTCTTGAACCTTTTCCGCCAAAGCATCCACTTTGGAGTTGATTGCTTCAACAATATTAGCTTGGCCTTGTTCCATCTTCTTCTCCATCTTCTCTTGCCCTTCTTTCATTTCTTTAATGAAAGCAAAAAGCTGTTCGAATTGTGTTTTCTCTGCTTCCTCCATCGCTCTAGTTTTCACCATTCAATCCCACTTCTGACACCAGTTGTTACGTTTTTAGCGTAGCGGGTTCGGATTGAATGGACTTTATTTGAGGACAGCACAAACAAATTTATTTACAGCTATTTACAGGTATATACAGGATGACTTGAAAAAGTAAAACTTCAGGAAACACAATTCAGCAATAATCAGTCACTTACAGCGTAAATGCAAGTCTTGCGCACAATAAACACAGTTTGTAAAACAGCTATAGTATAGCACAGCAACAGTAAAGCACAGCGAGCTCAATAACACAGCGTTAACAGCAAACGCAAACACAGCTCACAAGCGTAACTCCGCGAGTAAAGCGAAACGCTTCTCTTTGAGAGATTCCCTGCCAGGAAGAGGCAACCCTCCTCTTATATACGCAGGAGAAAGCGCCGGGAGAAAACGCGGTTCAACCAGAATTGACTCGGGGTTACCAGAACATTCTTCCCGCCAAGTCAACCCGGCTGGCGCGGTGCATCCCGTGAAGCGCAGCCGACGTTTTCACCTTTGGCGTGCGTTTTGCTCGCTCGTAACAATATTAATTAAAACTATCTGTAAATAGTTAATTAAATTTAAACAAGTTAATTTTTTTTAAAAAAATGCATATGTATTTATAATTTTTCTCTTTTAAAATCTTAATTTTATTATTATGTTTTTCGATAATAAATATTCATTTTTAGATTTAAAAGATTAAAAACATATAAATTAAAAATATTTGTAATTTTTTAAATGAATAATAATTATTAATAAAGGGTAAAATTACAGCCAGGTTCGAATCTCTTACATTCCCCATACGAAACGGTTACCCAGACAACCAATCCATTGGGACCAATCGAACAGGAGTCAAGTTACCAGAATATAAGTTTTACCAAAAGTTTGAGGACCATTTTCTCGAAATCGACTGGCCATTGCGTTTTAATATTTTCATGAATGAACATTCTAAATGTACACTATCATTATATTAAATCTCAACCCGAACTCAGACTTCAACTTCGTGCCCTCACCTTGTCAGGTATACTTTAAAGGAAACTTCCAATGTTCTTAAAACAGGCATACACAAGTAAACATATTGCGGAAGAATCAAACTTCCGCGAGAAATTTTCATTTCAATCTGCTGTAGATCAATTTAAATAGATTGTAACTTTACAGTCAGAAAAAAAAAATACAATTTCCGATGGCCACAGAATATGTAGATTTCATAAATTCCAAATATGGTAACGGCCCATTAATAGAAAATATCAAATACCACTAGATGTAATTTTGATATATGACTCGAAATTTGTATTCTGGGTAATTTTTCAATGGGAAATCTATTCATGATATCAAAAAATGATGTTGTCGTTGACAATTTCAAAGTTTGAACAATTTTAAATATGTAAACAACCTACTACGAAAATATTATGTGAAGTATCTTTTACTATTCATTACTACTTTTAAAATGATATTTTTGGTTTTCACATAGGATGATAGATAGCAGAGTTATGCTGGGTGGCATTTTTTTTCTGTCATTGTACATTTCATGTTTGATTAATGTTAGAATATCAAGCGGGATTTAAACAAATTAAATATTCCAGAAAAAGCTGTAAGTGAGAATTTTAAACTTAAAATTAAATTTCAGTTTGGGGGGGGGGCTATTATTTATATGAATACGATTTAACTCGCACTTATTAAATATAACCTTTGTGTGAAGAATGTTATTCTTTGTGAACAGTTTACTATTATTAAGTTTTACCTTTATTTTACTTTATAGCGAATTTTTTATGATTTTTTAGACTAAAAGTGTATCCTCTGTCTTAAAAACGTAATGTGATGGAAAGAAAACTGGGGTTAATTTTTAATTCCAAGTTAGTCAAAAGCGAATCACAAATCTGAGACCAGGGAATTGCTGCTATCCAGTTTAATTAATTAATTAATGCCAATATCATATGTATATTGTATAATTCATACGTTTTTGCATGTAGAAATTTACACATTCTGTTACTGTTGAATCAGCTAATTGTAACCAATTCGTAATTTTTTATTATCATCACAAAATTATAATATCTAAAAAAATAATCATGTTTTCGATAATCAGGAGTGAGAATAGAAAAATAAAATTAACACTTACTTTATTTGGATCAACAGGATTGTCACTTAAATGCACAACAAATCCTGGATGAGATTTTCTGGAACTGTAAATAGACTTTTTACCACCAAAAAAAGAAAAGAAAAAGTACAATGAAAAGAGACAATAAAGAAATTAAAACGGCTCAAATTAAAGAATTAACAAATCGATGAAAATAACTTTAAGAACAAAGACCTCTCACGGATGAAAGTATATCCCTCAATTATATTCAAATACTTTTGGTAATAATGAGAAGTATTGGATAAACAGCTACAGTTTCAGATTATCCACATTTTTTACGACTTAAATTAATGTTACGGAAAATTAAACAAAAATAATTGTAAAACACTGCATTATTTTTGGATTACATAAAAATTATCAAAGATACAGGAAAACTGTTTGGGAAAAAAAGCATGAAAGTGTCTACTGACAGCAATATCTGAAGGAATATATAAGCAGCGAAAGCGTATCCGATCTCTCCGATTCTAGAAAAAAAAAATACAAGTCTCGTGAATACAGAATTGTTTTATTCTTATTTGTTTTAATATTACGTCGAGTGGATTATATTAATTAGAAACTGAGTAAGGTAAAACACAAGCTTTTAAGGATGTTAATGGTACAGAAATTTCAATAAAAATTGGAAGATCGAAGGCTGTAGTTAATAGAATTTTTTTTTTATGTATAATCCTCATTGCTGCGGCACAAAACAACGAAAGAAAAATCAAAGGTAATTTTTTCAAGGTAAGAGAGCCAGAGTCAGAGGCTCATCTGCAAACAAATAATGAATTTCTTGCAAAGATGAGATGTAATTTCAAAGAAGCATTCAAAAATACATTTCACAGAAATCCTAATATTGTGTAAAAAAGAAATAGAAATAGAAACCACTTTATAACCGGCATATTTATTTACGGTTAATTTTGAAGCATTACATGGTTTGGCATCAACTGGAATGATGAGGTAATTTCAGAAGGAAAAAATATTAATTTCCACGAGACCATATAAACATTATTAATATTTAAGTTTTATTAGTAAGGTCTGCATAAATAACTCACTTTCGTTTAGAACGTCAATTCATAAGAGGATCTGTCATAGTTTGAACCACAATTACAATCAATGATGCAACTGAAACTATTTTTATCAAAAACAAAACGAATTTTATGTTACATTAGACATTCTTACATCTAATTTATTGCCAGTTACCCATTGTTACATATGGCCATTTAGACAAAACAATGCATCTGCGCATATTTCGGGCGATACAAAATTATGGCTGAAGGCAAACGAGGTAAAAAATTCTTCAATAGCAATCTCAGAGCTCTAATTTGAATTTAATAGAATTTCTTTGAGGCATTCTGGTTCAAGATGTTTATAAGAATAAACAATCATAAAAACGGCAATTAAAAATCACTTGAAAAATGCTGGCTAAGACAATTTCCAAGCTCGCTCTCGTTCTATGAACCGAAAGTTAATACAATTAATAGGAGATAAAAAAAGAGGGGAAGTTTCCCCATCGTTACTAAAAATGAAATATATCAATCCAACTTTTTTCCAACTTTACCTTATAATATTTTTTCTAATTACTGACAAATATTTTACATAATATAACCGATGTTTTGCTATTATTTCCTTAATAAATAAACGTCATAGAGTATTCTCAAAATTTTAAAGCTATGAAATATATTTCTAGTTTTTTTTTTCGGGGGGGGGGGGGGGAGGAACGTATTGAGGAGATTGGAATATTTTGAGGAAATATTTATATTGTTTTTTTTTTCCAAACAGTATAAATATCTCCTCAAAATATTTCATTCAGTTATCAATTATGAATTAGTCAATATAAACTCTTTATGAAATGCATTTTATGCAAATAAAGTTATGATTTATATGAGGGTTTTAATTTTGTCCGTTATAGTAATACAGTTTCTTCAATGTGTGTTAAACCAAAATATACAGATACTTTCAGATGAAAAAAAAATGTTTTAAATGGCAAAGAATTACATTTCACGTTGTTCGAGTAAATAAATGTCATGTTGGAAAAGAAAAAGGAAATTAAAATTTTATTCCATATTTTAGCCCTATTAGCCAGATTTAGTAAAAGAAATTTGGCATCTTAAACTACATATAAAAGAATTGTTGTTTTATAATTGAAAGCTGACCAAGTTAAAGAAAATGGGAGATCACGAACAATTAACACCAAGGAACAATTATAGACTCCAGTGCAAGTAAAATATTAATACGAAATTAAAAATGTCATTTTTTATTAGTTTATTATACTGTCCCGAAGACTCAATTAAAAGACACGGATGGTTAGAAACAATTGTGTTTATTCGCACCAACCAACTCGCTAGAGAACAGAATGAAGATCTGAGAAGAACTCAGCTTTTATACATCTGAAGAACATCCGAGATTCATCTCGCTCGAATAGTAAAGAATGTTCTAGAATCATCTCGATTTTAGAGAAATAATAAAATCAATTTTAAATTAAAATTCCAGTCTTTGGATAAAATGTGCTGGCCGGGAATCGAACCAGGGACCAAAGGATTTACAGTCCAATGCTCTGCCAATCGAGCCATGGTGAATCATAACAGTCTTTCTTTTTGCGGCATTGCTTCCCTTAATAAAAAGGACAGCGTTCCGCTGTCATTCAGCTACTTTTTTATTTCTGGAGAGCTTCATAGGTCCTTTGTAATCTCCCCCTGTATTTGTGTTCTTTTCCGTTGAAACGCTATCCGGGTTTGTTTTGTCTTCCACCTTAATCTGCTCATTCGGATCGTGATATGGTTTTATACGTGAGACATGGACAACATCTTTCGATTTTCTTCTTCGGGAGGCAGGGTCAAAATCTTTAACCTCATAGGTCACATCTGATAGATGGCGTAACACCTATTATGGTCCAAAATATCTTCTTAAAAGCTTCTCTGAAAGGCGAACATTTAGTACATGATTATAGACCCATACAAGATCTCCAGGAGCAAAAGATGCCATTCGGTAATTGGAGTCGTGCGTCGACGGTCTGCATCTTGAGTTTTCAAAGTACGCACACGTGCTGGTTGTCTTGATTCTTCAACTCTGGCAATTATTTTGCCTAAGTAATCATCATCAACAGCATCAGGACAAAATGGTAACATAGTTTCCATCATCGTTTCGGCTTCACGGCCATGAAGCAAATAGAAAGGAGTAAAACCTGTCGTCCTTTGCTTAGCGGTATTATAGGCAAATGTTACGAATGGCAAAATTTATTCTCAATTTTTCTGCTCCACATCAACATATATGGACAACATATCGGCCAATGTTTTGTTGAAGCGTTCTGTCTGTCCATTTGTTTGGGGGTGGTACGCTGTTGTCATACGATGATCTACATTACACAGGTTGACGAGAGCTGAGACAAGTCTGGATTGAAATACTGTTCCACGATCTGTGATAATTATTCTTGGAGCTCCATGTCTCAGAATAATTTCTTCCAACAAAAATTTTGTTACTTCTTCGGCCTGAGCGGTAGGCAAAGCTTTCTTGATAGCATATCAGGTTAGGTAATCCGTGCAGATTATGATCCATTTATTTCTCCGTGTAGATTTTGGAAATCTGAGAAGATCGATTCCAATGCGTTGAAAAGGTGCAACAGTGGGAGGAATGGGGATTAAGCGTCCAGGCGGTCGTTAAGGGATGGATTTTCTTCTTTGAAACTCTCGACAATGTATGACATATCGGGCAACATTTCGATACATTTCCGGCCAGTAAATTCTTTTGCGGATTCTGTCATAAGTTTTTGCGAAGCCAAGATGTCCTCCGGTGGGTTCGTCGTGAAAATGTCTAAGTATGTCATTTGGCAGATACTTGGGAATGACTGGTAACCACATCTTGCCATTCGGATCAAAATTCTTTCTGCAGAGGACCCCATTAATTACTTCAAATGTTTTGTTTTCGGCGGCGAGGAGATTATTCGAAGGGTTCATTCTGGTAATATAGGGATCCTTCTTTTGTTCGATCGCAAGATTCATCTTCGTAATGGTAGCTAGACTTTTCTCTGATGTCTCAATTTCATCGTCCGCAGGATTTCTTGAAAGAGTGTCGGCATCTCTAGGCTTCTTACCAGTTTTGTACTTTACTAAAAAATCATATTCTTGAAGACGGAGAGCCCATCTTGCCAATCTCCCAAAAGGATTTGGAATTTGGATTAGAACAGCTCCAATGCCATGTCCACTGGCGTCTATATGAATTTCGGTTGGGGCCTTTTCGTCGTATATTCCCAATACTGGCTCAGAGGTAAGAGCTTTCTTCAGATTCTCAAAAGCTTCTGTCTCGTCCGTCCCCCAGTGAAACCTTTTAGCAGCAACTGCAAGGGTTCAGCTTGATAACAAAACCCCTTAATGAATCTTCGGAAGTATGAGCAAAGTCCAAGAAAGCTTCTTACATCACGTACATTCTTCAGAGTAGGAAACTTGCTTACGACTTTTACTTTGTCGGGATCTGGTCGAACTCCCTTACTGGATACAAGATGACCCAGTATTTTTACTTCTCGGGCGGCAAAAAGACACTTCTTTGAATTAAGCACCAGAACAGCTTCCAGAAGGCATTTCATAACGAGACTCGGTCGGATAATATGGTCTTTAAATGTTTCTGAAAACACTATTATGTCGTCTAGATAACAAAGACACGTTGAACACTTGAGATGGCATAGCAAATTGTCCATCATTCTCTCAAAAGTCGCCGGTGCATTACAGAGTCCAAATGGCATAACTTTAAACTCGAATAATCCGTCGGGAGTAATAAATGCTGTCTTCTCACGATCCGCTTCAGCTACTTCTATCTGCCAGTAGCCAGAGCGGAGGTCCATAGAAGAAAAGAACTTAGCGCCCTTCAGGTAGTCGAGCGTATCATCAATACGCGGCAGAGGATAGACATCTTTTTTGGTAACCTTATTGAGCTTGCGATAATCTACGCAAAAACGCCAGCTTCCATCTTTCTTACAAGCACAACGGGTGATGACCAGGGACTTTCGGACGGCTGGATAATACCTTCATCAAGCATTTTCTTCACTTCTTCTCGAATAATACGTCTTTCCGTAGATCAGACTCGGTAAGCTCGTTGATTTATTGGAGACTGATCACTAGTGTGAATCCTGTGTTTCACATTCGTCCGTGCGTCTATCGATTTGTCAGTTTTCTTGAAAATTTCCGAAATAGTTCGAAGTAGTTCGGTTATTTGGGATTGTTGCTCGTTGCTTAAATCAGGAGATATCATCGAAGTATAATCCTCCAAGGGATATGACGCCTCTTGCGACATATCGGGACCGTTTGACTTGTCGGAAATCACACATAAATGTCCTTCAACCAGGGGTTCGGCTAAGCCTAAAAATATTCATTTAGGTATGATTCGGTTTCCCGACTGAAGGTTAGCAACCCAGATCTGACCTTGCCCATTATTGTATGAGGATATCATGGATGGTACAGCAATATGACGCTCGAAGAGTAACTGTTTACTGCCATGGATGACCACATTTATGCATGCTCTGCTCGGGCTGGGCTTTCTGATATTGCTATTTTGGTTAAAGAATGAGGTTTAAGTGTGTAGTCCTTTGTGACAAACAACTTCCATGCGTCCAATGCAGTGGAATCTTGGGGAGCATTTTCCAGAAATCATTCACTCTGTCCGCAGTCTATCACGGCTTGGGAAGCTGCTAAAAAGTCTCATCCAAGGATTATGTCATGACTACAATGCGGCAAAACAATAAATTCAAAAGGCAGATCCTTGCTATTGATACAGACGCGCAAAGTGCATTTTCCTATTGGCCGAACAAAATTTCCATCGGCGACTTTCAGCATAATGTTTTTGGCTTCAGAGAGTAGTACCTTCTTCAAGAACCGACGATATTTATCAGAGATTACGGAAAATGAAACTCCAGAATCCACGAGAGCACGAATTGGCTTATTATCTATTATTACGTCTAGTTGGTTACCAGTCATCTTTGCGGCCGACTGAGGATTTTCATAACATGCGGTCTCACCACCTTTGAAGGTCGTCTCGTTTAATTTGACTCGTTCCTACGGCTTGGGGACCGACTTAAAGACGGTACGGCGACGGTGATCTGAAATGGCGTGTCAGGGATCGGTTTGTAGTCGGACTAGGTGTAGAACGTCGAATGAAGTTTGGTCGGCGAGTTTCTTCTTCAGCGTCAATTTCATTCAAGTTTCATCGTCGATTGCGATGATTGTCGAAAATGGCTTTCCTCTCGCTGCAGTAGCATACTACATGTCTGGGACGTCCACATTGGAAACAAACTGGTCTATTGTCAGTTGTTTGTCAAAGATCAGTTTTACTGGGCTGCATTGGTAGTCTTTGAGCGGGTACTTTTGATCTCCTGGTTACAGTGGCAAATGTTGATCGTCATTGGATTTCGCCAGGTTTTACCGAAACTGGTGTTATGACCTTTTCAACT
>JAOUZG010040373.1:0-21532 GCA_026289955.1 Argiope argentata | reverse complement strand
AGCATAGAAAATCGCCAGTAATTCTGCAGATAAAACTGAAAATGATGTATGAATACAGAAACTGTGTATTTCATCATCAAATACAACACCGCAACCAACATGTCGGTCTGATTTGGAACCGTCAGTAAATATAGGGGTATAGGAGGCATACTGTGTCCGATGGAAATTAAAAAGTTGTTGGTAAACAACTGGAGCAGTTGTAGCTTTATTAAAAGTCGATGAAAAATTTAAAAAGAAAAACTGAGGAATCTACCAAGGTAGGAATATTTGAAAATCTATTGACTGGACCTTAGAAAACTGGAGTCCCGAATCATGAAGTAGGCTTTTGATTCTCTCGCAAAATGGAAGAATGTGAGTTGGATGGTTGGTTGGTTGTGTGAGGTTTATTGGCGCAAGAGCCAGATTTGGCCATACTGCGCCAAGCAAATGGTAAAATGATAAAAGATAGAAAAAATAATTCTTTGGTAAATTAAGACATGAGTGATGAAATTAAATCATATTAGTTCAATGAAAACAATGATTAGAGGGCAAAATTTAAAACCCTGTACCATAACAGTTTGAAACATTGATGTTAATGTATATGAACAAAAAATGAAAGTTAAGTATACATAATAATAAAAATTTTCATATACAAGTAAAAAACCCAATAGCCCTTAAGAATTTAAAAATATTTGGGTGGTATTTTTCACCCACCAGGTCTCGTAATGTGAAAGAAGTCAATGTAAAAAAACAAGAACGATGAGAATTAAAAACTGGACATTCAATTAAAACATGATGAACAGTAAAAGGTACTTGACAGCTGTTGCACATAGGTGCCTTTTCTCCAAATATTAGATGCTTATGGGTAAAGCGTGTATGACCTATACGGAGACGAGTCAATTTAACATCCATCTCACGTATAGGGTGAACCGACCAATAAAAAATGCCCGTTTTAATAAAATGTAATTTATTTTGGACCTGCAGATCCCATGAACTTTGCCACATAAAACAGATGTAGTGATGGATGGACCTTTTAATGTCACAAAAGGGAATTCCTATGTTTAAAAAGGGCGTTGCAGTCTTTGCAGCCAAGTCCGCCTTCTCATTACCCGAGATGCCGACATGACTCGGTACCCAACAGAAAATTATTTCGAACCCATCGTCTTTTAATAATTGCAAGAGAAATAAAATGTTAATGGCAAATGGATGCATCCGATTTTGGTAGTGAGAAAATGTCTTCAATGCACTCATGCTGTCTGTATAGATAACAAATTTACGCTGAGTAGAGGTTGAAATTTTCTAAAGAGCAAAGAAAATTGCCACTAACTCAGCAGTAAAAACTGAACAACAATTCTGCAGACGATGGCTCAGTGTTTCAGATGGAAGAATGATTCCACAACCAGCATAACCATCTGATTTAGAGCCATCCGTAAAAATGGGCACAAAAGAAGAATACCGAAAACGGTGGTAAAAAAAGAGCTGTTGAAGAACAAAAGGATCTGTTAATTTGTCGAACCCAGAGAAAGGATTTAAGAACGAAAACTGTGGGATGTCCCAGGGAGGGAAGCAATAAGGGTTGGTAGCTTTAACACGAACAGTGGTAAGGTCCGAGTCGGGCAGAAGCAATCTGGCTCTCTCGCAAAGGGGAAGGATGTGAGAGGGGCGGGCATTATACAGCCGACGAAGACCAACTGGTAATGAAATTTCATTCAGTGGATGCTTTAGCACGGATTTTGTGCGAAAGTGAAATAATGCAGACAGTTTCTTTCGTCTTAAAGAGAGAGGTAGCTGGTGACATATAACATAGAGGCTTTCAACTGGGGAGGTACGGAAAGCACCAGAGCAAATGCGCAAAGCAGAATGATGGACCGTATCTAGCCGTTTCAGGACAGACACACAGGCGGAACCATAAACCATACTCCCGTAATCAATTCTCGAGAGAACTATTGCCTGATAAATTCGTAGAAGAGAGGTACGATCGGCGCCCCAAGATGTTCTGGAGAGCACTTTCAATATATTTAGTGTTTTTTCACACTTCTTCCGCAAGTGTAAAATATGCGGAAGGAAGGTGAGCTTTCGATCAAATATCACTCCCAAAAACCGAATTTCATCTACTACAGGAATAGGTATGTTTCGAATGGCAATATTTGGATCTGGGTGAAGGATCCTCTTCCGACAGAAGTGAACACATCTACTCTTCTCAGGAGAGATTGAGTGTCCATTATTATTGCACCCAATTACCACTCTATTGACTGCATTTTGTAACTGCCGCTCTATGAGATTCATATTGCTACCTTGGCATGAAAGCTGCAAATCATCGACATAAAGGGTTCCATTTACTGATGATGGTAAAACCGATAAAATCTGACTGATATGAAGTATAAAAAGTGTAACACTGAGGACACTACCCTGGGGAACACCCTCAGTTTGTATAAAACTATTTGAGTAAACATTACCAATACGAACACTAAAAGTACGAAGAGATTAAAAATTTAATAAAAAAGTGGGCAAATTTCCTCTAAAACCAAATTTAAAAAGTGTGGAGAGTATACCATAGCGCCATGTACGGTCATATGCTTTCTCAATGTCGAAAAAAACGGATACAAGGTTTGGTTTGGTTTGTATGGTTTATTGGCGCAAGAGCCATATTTGGCTATACTGCGCCAAGCATACGGTAAAATAGGGACATACATTTAAAAGAGCATAAAAAACATCTAAAATATGTAGATAAAAGTATTAAGATGTGAATCAATGATTAAAGTAAAAGCAAAAATTAAAGTTAAGATGGCGCATTTAACAATAGAAAGAACAAACGGGCAAAAGAAACTGTCAAATACGATGGATGAAACCAATAGCTGTTAAAAATTTAAAAATATTTGGGTGATATTTTTCACCCACCAGGTCTTTCAAGTTAAGGGAAGAAGAGTTAAAATATTTACAACGATAAGCTTTAAAATCTGGACATTCAATTAAAACATGTTTCACACTAAAAGCAATGCGACAAGTGGGACACATCGCAATCCTTTCCCCCAAGATCAGATGGCGATGAGTAAACCGGGTGTGTCCTATACGGAGGCGAGTCAATTTAACATCGAACTCTCGTATAGGAATCATAGGCCAGACGCTGATGGAGGGTTTAATGGAATACAACTTATTTTCAGTCTGTAGATCCCATTTGCTTTGCCATATTGATAGCAGCCTGGAAACAATGGCTCTTTTGAAGTCACAAAATGGGATGCTTTGACTTATCGCAGAGGAAGCATGTTTTGCAGCGGAATTTGCTGCTTCATTTCCAACAATGCCCACGTGACTTGGTACCCAGCTGAATAAAATATTAAGACCCTGTTCTTGAAGCGTCCGTAAAAGGGACAATATATCAACTGCAATCGGATGCATTCGACTATGGTAGTTGGATAACGTCTCCAATGCACTCATGCTATCAGTATAGATTATAAATTTGCCCTGAGAAGGTGGTGAGATATTTTCAAGAGCACATAAAATTGCAACCAACTCAGCAGTAAACACTGAACAACAATTTTGCAATCGATAGCACAGTGTCTCGTATGGAAATATGATGCCGCAACCAACATGTCCATCCGATTTCGAACCATCTGTAAAAATTGGGGCAAATGAAGAATATTGACCGCGATGATAGTGAAAAAGCTGCTGGAAAACAATTGGTGCTGTTGTGTCTTTATTGAATCCAGAAAATGGATTCAGAAAGGAAATTTTTGGAGTATTCCAAGGAGAGAATTGAAAAGAAGAAACCGATTTAATCGTAACATCATTAAATTCCAAGGCATTCAGAAGCATTTTCATTCTCTCACAAAAAGGTCGTATGTGAGAAGGACGAGCGTCAAAAAGTCTCTGAAGACTAGCCGGAAGTGTCATTTCATGCAATGGGTGCTTTAAATTGGATTGCGTGTGTAGAAAATATAAAATGGATACCTTTTTACGCCTTAAGTCAAGTGGTAAGTGGTGGCAGATATTATAGAGGCTTTCTACGGGAGACGTTCGAAAGGCGCCGGAGCAAATTCGCAATGCAGAATGGTGGATGGTATCTAGACGCCGTAAAAAGCTCGGGCGAGCAGACCCATAAACCATACATCCATAGTCGATGCGAGAAAGGATAACAGCTTGGTAAACACGGAGAAGGGAGGCTCTATCGGCACCCCAAGTTGTTCTGGAAAGAACCTTCAAAATGTTTCAAGTTTTCTCACATTTCTTTCTCAAAAATTGAATATGTGGAAGGAAAGTTAGTTTCCGATCAAAGTAGATTCCTAAAAATTTTATTTCCTCTACGACAGGAATGGGGATAGTGCGTATATATAATACAGGGTCCAAATGAATGTTTCGTTTTCTGCAAAAGTGAATACACCGACATTTCTCAGGTGATATTTTGTGTCCGTTAGTATCGCACCATCTTACCAGCTTGTTAATTGCGTTCTGTAGCTGACGCTCAATCAAACGCATATTACTTCCTTGACAAGAAATCAGCAGATCGTCAACGTAAATACTTCCATGAATAGAAAATGGCAATTGATTAAGTATCGCACTAAAATGCAGGATAAAAAGTGTAACACTGAGGATGCTTCCTTGCGGAACACCCTCAGTTTGAATAAAATAATTAGAATAAAAATTACCCAAGCGAACTCGAAACGTTCGATAAGCTAAAAAATTCATTAAAAAGATTGGCAAATTTCCCCTAAAACCGAAATTAAAAATGGTAGAAAGAATGCCATATCGCCAAGTACGGTCATATGCTTTTTCAATGTCAAAGAAAACAGAAACAAGGTGGTTCCTCCTGACAAAAGCGTTGCGAATTTGGGTCTCTAGAAAGATCATGTTATCAAAAGTGGATCGCCCTTTTCGGAAACCACTCTGCATCGGGGGGATACATCCCTGCCTCTCTAGTTCAAACACAAAGCGGGCATTTATCATGCGTTCAAAGGTTTTACTGAGACAACTCGTCAGAGCAATTGGCCTATAATTCAATGGATTCGACGATTCTTTGCCAGGTTTTAGCACTGGAATCACAATAGCTTCGCACCATTGATGAGGGTATCTCTGCTCATTCCAAATTCTATTGAATAAATATAATAAATTGGAAAGGGAAATTCTATTCAAATGGCGAAGCATGTTATATGTGATTCCATCCGGCCCGGGACTGGTATCACGGGTGCGAGATAACGCTGCTTCCATTTCAGACATTCTAAAGTTGCAATTATATGGAAAAGTTCTTTTTGTATTAAAACGCAATGGCGACCGTTCCATGCGATTCTTGATTGACATAAATTCAGAACTATATGAATCTATTGCAGAAACTTTCGCGAATGTTTGACCAAGAATGTTAACAACGTCCAATGGTTTGGTTTGGTTTCGTTTAATGGCGCAAAAGCCATATTTGGCCGGGCTGCGCCAACCACATGACTTATTTTAATGCATAATGTTTTAAAAACTCCGTTAATTCAAAAACAAAACTGAAATAAAAAGAAAAACTCAAATTAGCTTAGAAATACCAATGTCATTTAAAAACAAGAACAAATTTGGGTGGGGATTATCTCCCAGCAAGTCTTTTAATTCAATATTATTCTCACCAAACTGGTTTCGTCTAAATGTACTAAAAGTAGGGCATTGCACCAGAATATGTTTAATGGTTAGATGACAATGACAAAAGGAGCATGTAGGTGCTGGTTCAGAATATAGAAGATATTTGTGCGTTAGTCTGGTATGTCCAATTTTAAGACGATTTAATAGAATTTCTTGTCTTCGGCTTAAAATATTTTTTGTACATCTTACCAAAGGTTGAACTTCATGTAGCTTATTTTTGTCTTGCTGGTCCCAAATACTTTGCCATTTTTTCTCTAATTGATTTTTGATAGCCTGTAAAGCATCACTTTTAGGAACAAAATTTTCAATTATCGCTGCACAACTTCTTGCAGCCTTATCAACTATTTCATTTCCCTTAATTCCTGAGTGTCCAGGAATCCAACAAAATATAATCTGTATGCCTTTTTCTGACAAGTAGAGATAATATTCCATGCATTTCATCACTATTGGATGACTTGTTGGAGAGACGTTTTTGAGAGCTTCAATTGCGCTTTTGGAGTCTGTATACAAAATATTTCTTTTAAAATTCTTTTCTGCTATTTTTATCAAAGCCCTATATATGGCATATATTTCCGATGTGAAAACGGTGCAAAACTCGTGTAAGCTTTCTGAGAAAATCTCATGCCTAAGCATTACAGCCGCACCTACATGGTCACCAGCCTTGGATCCATCAGTAAAAATGGCTTCATAAGTAAAAAAATTTTGTCTGTGAGCCTTAAACATGGACTGATAAATCAAATTTAATGTTGTTGATTTATGCCATTTTTCAAACGTATCAATAAAACTTATAGTTGTATTTTTCCACGGGGGAATTTCGTCCGATTTATTAAGAACTGGGAAGTCTGTTATATCTAGATCTCTGAGAATTTGCCCGATCCTGAAACCAAAAGTTGGAATGAATGATGATCTCAATGCGAATAACGAGCTATAGATAGGGTTTATGACTTTATAATGTAATGGATGAGAATCATCACTTTTTATTTTTAAAAACAAATTAAGAGCTAACATGTTTCGACGATGTTCTAAAGAGGGCTCATTGCAAATGATATACAAACTCAAAACTGGAGAAGTTCTAAATGCACCTATTGATAGTCGAAGACTCTGATTGTGTATAGTATCGAGAGGTCGTAAAGTGGATTTTGCGGCAGATCCATATACAGCACTGCCATAATCAAGTTTTGAACGTATTAATGCTCTATAGATCTTGAGTAAGCAGCCGCTTTCTGCCCCGTACCATAAGTTGGAGAGTATCTTCATTATATTCATGGAAAGCGTGCATTTCCTTCTCAGGTAGCCAATGTGTGGTTTAAATGTAAGTTTGGAATCAAATATTATGCCTAAAAACTTTATTTCAGATACAAAAGGAAGTAGTTGGTTATTTAATCTGAGTTTTGGATCTGGGTGCAAACCACGTCTTCTGCAAAAGTGAATTGCAGCAGATTTATGAGAAGAGATATTAAAACCATTAACTTTTCCCCATTTGCAAATATTATTAATCGCTTCTTGAAGTTTCTCCCTTATGAAACCCATGTCTTCACTTGAACAATATATCTGGAAGTCGTCAACGTATAATGAGCCATTTACGCCAGCCGGAAGAGTATTTATAATATTATCGATTTTTATGATAAATAAAATTACGCTCAGGACGCTCCCCTGAGGAACGCCTTCGTCTTGAAGGAAATGGTCAGATAAAATATTGCCCAAACGAACCTGAAAGTTTCTGGTCTTTAAAAAGTTTTCAATAAAGAATGGCAAATTCCCACGAAGACCGATTCTATATATGTCCCGCAATATACCATACCTCCAAGTTCTATCGTAGGCTTTCTCCATGTCAAACATTATCGAAACTAAATGTTTTTTGCTTACAAAAGCTTCTCTGATTGCTGTTTCTAGTTGTAGGAGGTTGTCCAAAGTACTCCTGCCACTACGAAAACCGCTCTGAAAAGGAGATAACCACTTCTTTCTTTCTAATATATATATTAATCGACTATTTACCATTCTCTCCAAAAGTTTGCATAAGCAACAAGTAAGTGCAATGGGCCTGTAATTGTTTGGATCTTTGGCATTTTTCCCTGGTTTAACGATCGGAATTACAATTGCTCTTCTCCATGAGTTAGGAAAACATTTTTTATGCCAGATTTTATTAAATAGTCGCAGGATATTTTTTAAAGATGGGTCACTAAGATTATTGATCATATTCAGATGGATATTATCCGGTCCAGGTGAAGTAGCCCGAGATTTTTGAAGTGCTCTTTTCAGTTCTATAAAACTGAAGTCAGAATTATATTCTTCGTTAGAATTTGTATTAAAATCTAAACATTTTTTTTCTTCGTCTAATTTATAAGATATAAAATCCTGGTGGTAAGCTGCTGTACTAGATACTTTAGAGAAGGCTTCACCCAGTGTATTAGCCATTTCCTTAATGTCTGTAATGAGTTGTCCATTTGAATCTAAAAATGTTAAAGGAAATCCATTTTTAAAGAAGCCAGACATCTTCCTGACTTTGTCCCATAAAAGCTTAGAGCTAATCTGTCCCTTAATAGAATTAACAAAGGTTATCCACGAATTTCTCTGACTTTTCCGTCTAATTAATCTAGAATATGCTTTAGCTTGTTTAAAATCAATAAAATTGTCCGTAGTAGGATAACGTCTAAATTTATTCCAGGCTTTGGCTTGTTTCTTCTCAGCATTTTTGCAGTCGTTGTTCCACCATGGCCTCCAAAGTTTTGGAATCTTCCCAGAAGACTTTGGAATTGCCGTATCAGCTGCTGCCAGAATTGTGTCCGTTAAGACTTGGACAACATCGTCTATATTTTCATTTTCCACCATATCTTGTGTAATAACAGCCATTTGTGAAAAGACAGTCCAGTTTGCTTTATTAAAAATGTATCTTCTAGGTTTTTCAAGATACATGACATCATTATCTTTATATGATAAAATAATGGGGAAATGATCACTATTAAAAAGGTCCTCTGAAACTCTAAAAACCCACTTAATGGCTAAAGGTGGCGAACATAAAACTAGATCTAATGTATGGAACGTGCGGCTTGGTATATGAAAAAATGTATAAGTTTTATCATTCAGTAAACAGAGATCATGATCTTCCATCAAAGCTTCTACTTGCTGTCCTTTTAGATTCAAGTCTATACTTCCCCAAATAGGGTTGTGCCCATTCAAGTCTCCCATTAGAATAAAAGGTTGAGGAAGTTGATTTATTAAATTGTTTAATTCATTCTGTGCTATGTTCTCTTTCGGGGGCAAGTAAATACAACAAACTGTTACCAAGGAACCAATATGAAGCTGAACCGCCACTGATTGAATACCGGTATTTAAAGGCACTTCTCTGAATGGGAAAGCATGGGAAATTAAAAGAGCTACACCACCCGAAGCTCTAGACCCTTGTGTGTAATCTTTTCTAACTATGTTATAATATTTGATTTTAGCAGATATGTCCGGTTTAAGAAATGTTTCTTGCAAACCAAGGCAAGCGGGCTGGTATTTGTTTAAAATACTTTTTAAATCTTGAAAATGAGAATGAAAACCTTGGCAATTCCAACAAAGAATATTATTTGCCGTGTTTTTGCTTTAAGTAACTGAACTTTCCTCCCCGCTTGTAGACATTGCATCATCTTCAGATGGATGAATCTTGATATCAAATTTTTCATCATGGTCGCCATCATACTTTGATTGTTTTAATAATTCTTGCTTTGATATCGAGCGCTTTTTTATTGAGTCTTTTATTTTATCATCTAGGTTTTTCTTCTGGAATTGTATTCTAGCTTTCCTCATAGCTTTTGTTTCTTTTACGTTTTTCGGGAGTTTCTTTGGCGGTTCCTTTTTATCAGATTTGGCAGTTGATATGCTTGATGTAGTTGGATTTAAACTGCTGGAAGAGGATGATCTTCGTTCGCTGTTTAATTTCGAAGGACTTGATTGATTTTGTTTTTTATTGTCTACTGTAGATATGTTTCTGGGACTTACAGAAACAGATTTAGTTGGCATAGATGTCGGCAAAGGGTCTGGTTCATGAGTTTGCTGTTGTGTTTGTGTAGATGCGGAAACCATCACTCTTTTCGCTACTGTCGAGTAAGATATACCAATTCTAGGGGTACGTTCTATTACCATTTTTCTGGCCTCTTTAAAAGATATGTTTTGTTTGGTTTTGATTGTTTGGATTTCTTTTTCCTGCTGCCATCGAGGACAAGATTTAGAATAGGCTGTATGATTATTTTTACAGTTTATGCAGGTAGGAGATTCTGTACATGTTTGACTCTCATGGCCAGTCTCGGAACATCGCGCACATGTTTGAGTACCACGGCAAGCCTGAATTGTGTGACCAAACCTTTGGCACTTAAAGCAGCGCAAAGGATTTGGAATATAAGGTCGAACAGAGCAGTTGAAATACGCTATTTTTACGGATTTAGGGATAGTTGGCAGATTAAAGGTAAGAATAAAATGTTTTGTTGGAATGAGTTTCCCATCGCTTTTTATTTTGATTCTTTTTACTTCAATAACATTTTGATTCTTCAATTCCTCAAGTATGTCATCTTCTGTATCATTTTGCAGCTCTGATTCTGATATTACACCTTTTGATTGATTAAGTTTAGCGTGAGCAGAAACAATCACGTCATAGTTGCCAATATTTTTCAAGTTCATTATAGACGTAGCCTGTTCTTGCGATGAGATTTCAACCAAGAGGTTGCCGTTTTTACCTTTTTTATGGATTTCACTTCGCCAACATTTGCTTTTATTGCTTTATATATTAAAATTGCTGATACGGCTTCAAAGGACCCGGCTTTTCTAGTAACAACAAAAAATTTTATATTCGCATGGTACTCCTTTGCAGGAGAGGTTGACGGACGCATGTCTCCGTCGGGACCAAAAGTGCGGGAACCCATAATTTTTATATGATGTTCATCCCGGTACGCCCCCGCCCACCATGGAGCCCAACAAGGGAAGGCAGTTGCCGGCTCTGGCTTTCTCCAGCCTCGGTACTTACCCTAGGGGTAGCACCGGGATATAAACCTACAGAGACTGCAGGCCTAACCCTCAAGCAGTGGTTTCTCGTTCCCAAAGAAAACGCACCACCGGCCGATTGACAGAAACGGGCACATTCCTGCCGCCCGACTTACGGAGCAGCGTGGGCCAAAGAGAACGCAAAGGGACTCCAGGATTCCATTTTGCCCCTAACGGGTCGCCATGCACGGCCAACACATGGGTTTAATATATGAATCAAAACTCCAACAAAAGGCAACATAAATAGAAATGAAATAGCACTACAACTTATATAAAAATGGAAGTTAAAAAGTTAGAATAAGAGAAGGATCGCTAGAGAAACCCGGGGGCGCGGCACCCGTGTCTACCAAAGACAGTAGACCCCTTGGGAAAAGAAAAGATCCCTGGGTACCTCGGGGTTGGGACACCCGTACTCACCTATAGTAGGTGAGCCCCTGAGGGGCAACGTCCAATGGAGCGGAGCGTTTCACTCCTCCTGTATTCAAAACAGGGAGAGAAAATTCGTGATAAATACCATTGGCAGCCTTAACTTTGCTCCACAATGTTTTACTAGAAGTGGAGTATGTTATGGAGCTAACAAAAGATGCCCATGATTCCCTTTGACTTTGACGGCGAATTCGGCGAGCAAGGGCTTTGGCTCGTTTAAAAGCAACAAGATTTTGAGTCGTTGGGTACCTTCTAAATATGTTCCAACATTTTTTTTGAATCTTATAGCTGTCGCGACAAGCTTCGTTCCACCATGGTCGTCGATATTTTCTGAAACGTGGAGGACTCTTTGGTATGGTTTTATTAGCTGCGCTCATTATGATATTAATAACATTTTGTACAGCTTCCGAGATGTCTGCCGTTCTGACCATTGTTTCTGTAATATTTGCAAGTTGTGAGAAAGCATTCCAGTTAGCACGTTTGAATAAGAAACGAGGGGAACATGAAGTTACCTCACCAATGTTCGCAAGTGAAACTATTACAGGAAAGTGATCGCTGTTATAGAGATCACTTTCAACTGTGAGACTGAGCAAAGGGAGAATTTCAGGAGAACAAACGGCCAGATCGAGACTATGGAATGTTCTTGTGGGTTGATGGAAGTAAGTTTTTTCGTCATTATTTATCAGACAGAGGCAATTATTAGATATGAACTGCTCTATCTGTCGCCCACGAGAGTTTGTTCTATCCGAACCCCACAAAGTACTGTGTCCGTTAAAATCGCCGAGTAGTAGGAAAAGCTTAGGAAGTTGGTTTACTAAGCTGTCGAGATCTTGTTGACAAACTGCATCATTTGGTGGTAGATAAACGCAGCAAACTGTGACCAATGCTCTTACATGAACCTGTACGGCCACAGCCTGTATGGAAGTATGTAAAGTGAGTGGTGAACTTGGATACAAGTTAGACGTGAAGATGCAGACACCTCTACTACCGTGAGAGCCTGTTTCTGCATCTTTCCTAACACAACTAAAACCACGCAGTTTTAAAGGGATAGTTGGTGTCAAAAAAGTTTCTTGGACACAAAAACAGATGGGATGAAATTTGTTAATTATGGACTTTATATCCTGCAATTTGGACCGAATGCCGCGACAATTCCAAGAAAGGAAGGTACCCATTAAGAAATTCTAGTTCGAACAGGTGGATTAATAGCAGTTGGAGTTGCTGAAACGTCACAACTCATGTCAAATTCAGCTTCATCCTCTGAAGGGTAGAGTTTTAAATCGGGACTATTTGATATGCCTCCAAAAATGGACGTAAAGTCCTTATGGGCTATACCTTTAGTAGCAAGTCCCAAAGCTACCGAATTTTTTATTGTTGATTTCTTTAACTGTGAAGATAGGTCTTTCTTCGACAATCCACGTTTTGCAAGCTTCAATTTAAGAGATTTAACTGCCTTTGATTTTCGTTTATTCTTATCTAGCTTTTAAGATTCAAGCGTGTTATCAACAGATTTTTCTGTATCAGAATTAGATGATTGTGTATGAGATATTCTACGGCCGGTGGTATTTTGGGTACAGTTAGGACAGGTACAATTTTCACAGAAATTTTTCTGCACTACAGATGCGTAACTTACGCCAGGGGAAGGTGTTTGTGAGAGAACTTTCCTACGAGCCTCAGGGTATGATATATTATCTTTAATTTTTGTTGTTGTGATTTGTTTTTCGATTTTCCAACGTGGGCATAAGCGAGAAAAGGAGGTATGTTCACCCTTACAATTTACGCACTTCTCTGTTGCGGAGCATTCTTGACTCTCGTGCCCCTTCTCAGCACAGCGGGCACAAGTGACGGTCCCGCGGCAATTTGCTTTCGAATGCCCAGGTTAGGTTAGGTTGTTTTGGTTTTTTGGCACAAAAGCCAGATATGGCCATGCTGCGCCAATCAAATGGTAATAAGCATTTACAAAATATTCAAAAAGTTCCTGGAATTAAAGACTAGGCAAAGGTTAAAATTTTTATCGCATGTCAACGCATCAAAAATGGCAATTAAAAAATATCCACGGTAAAAGTAAAAGATAATTAAAACATTCAAAAAGGTTAAAAAAATCTAAATACAATGCAAAAAACCAATGGTCTGTAAAAATTTAAAAATATTTGAGTGAGGTTTTTCACCCACTAGTTCACTCATGTTTATAGATATTGAATTAAAAAAACGGAAACGATGATTATTAAAAACAGGACAATCGACTAAAACATGACGCACACTTAGCGCTGTATGGCATGTCGTACATGTTGGACACGGGTCTCCAAATAAAAGATATTTATGGCTGAAGCGGGTATGACCAATGCGGAGCCGAGTTAACTTTACATCGATCCCACGCACTGGGTTGGTAGGCCATACGCGAATTATTGGTTGGAGAGAGTGTAGCTTATTGGCTATTTGCTGATCCCAAGAACGTTGCCACAACTTGTGAACATGCCGAGCAAAACATGACTTTGCATCTCCTTGCGGAAGTGCTCGCTCATGAAAAGGGCCGGGCGATTTTGCTGCAGCATCTGCCATTTCATTGCCAGGTATTCCAACATGGCTCGGAACCCAGCAGAAAAGAATTTTAAATCCTTTGTTTTCAAGAGATTGAAGTGAAACCAGGATTTCCATAGTAACCGGATGCATTGAATAACAGAAATTTGAAAGAGATTCCAAAGCACTCCTGCTGTCAGTGTATATACAAAAGGATCGTGCGCAAGAGTTCGAAATCAATTGAAGAGCGTATATTATTGCAACCAGTTCAGCAGATAAAACTGAAAATGATGTGGGCAAACTGTAGTTATTTGTCTGAGAAGGTAAAACAACTCCACAACCTACATGGGTATTGGATTTTGATCCATCTGTAAATACTTCTACGTAAGAATTATATCGGCTGCGATGATCCTTAAAAATTTGCTGGAAGATAATAGACGCTGTTGTGGATTTGTCGAATCCTGTAAACGGGTTCAAGAATGAAAAATTTGGAGCATCCCAAGGAGGGAAAGAAAAACAATTAATATGTTGAATTGTCGCCTCGTGAAGTTCCGAATCATTCAGGAACGTTTTTACTCTCTCACTAAAGGGAAGAATATGAGAGGGACGGGCATGATAGAGTCTCTGAAAACCACTTGGAATGGACAAGTGGCTTACGGGATGTTTCGGAATTGATTTTATGCGGAAATAATATTGTGCTGTTAATTTCCGACGTCGAAGATCCAAAGGCATAAAATTGCAGATAGCATACAAGCTTTCTACAGGTGAGGTGCGGAAAGCACCAGAGCAAATTCTTAACGCGGAATGATGCACTGTATCAAGCCTGCGCAAAACAGAAGGGCGGGCAGAACCATAGACCATGCAACCGTAATTAATACGGGATAAAATAATTGCTTCGTATATTAGAAGAAGGGAAGGACGATCAGCCCCCCAAGAAGTATTTGACAGCACTTTAAGGATATTAAGAGATTTTTCACATCTCTTTCGCAGATGAAGAATATGTGGAAGGAAAGTAAGTTTCCTATCAAAAATTACTCCCAAAAATCGCACGCTATCAACAACGGGAATGTTAGTTTCTCGAATCTTAATTACAGGGTCTGGATGCATGTTTCGCTTCCGGCAGAAATGCACGCAACAACTCTTTTCCGGAGAAAGAGTGTGCCCGTTTTTTTCACACCAGGACATTAGTTTGTTAACAGCACTCTGTAATTGGCGTTCAATCAAGCGCATATTACAACCTTGAGCAGAAATCTGCAAATCGTCAACGTACAGTGACCCTTGAACAGACGGAGGAAGTTGATTCAGAATTTCACTAAAGTGTGTGATAAAAAGCGTAACGCTGAGGACACTTCCCTGTGGAACACCCTCAGCTTGGATAAAAGTATCAGAATAAAAATTACCAACTCGTACACGAAATATACGAGTAGTCAAAAAATTTTGAATAAAAACTGGGAGATTTCCTCTAAAATCCAAATTTAAAAGTGTTTGAAGAATACCGTATCGCCACGTACGATCGTAAGCCTTTTCAATATCGAAAAAAATGGAAACTAGATGATTTCTGCGAACAAAGGCATTACGAATTTGTGTCTCAAGTAGAACTAAGTTGTCAAATGTTGAGCGTCCTCGTCGGAAGCCGCTCTGTAATAGCGAGATACATCCATGTTTCTCTAACTCAAACATTAATCGGGCATTGACCATACGTTCAAGCGTTTTGCATATACAACTCGTTAGAGCGATCGGTCTATAACTCAAAGGGTTGGAAGGATCCTTTCCCGGCTTAAGGATTGGAATCACTATTGCCTCTTGCCATTGAGAGGGAAATTTTTGCTCAAACCAGATTCGATTAAAAAGTTTTAACAAATTGGAGAGAGAAACCTCATCTAAATGGCGAAGCATACTGTAAGTGATTCCATCAGAACCAGGGCTAGTTTCATGCGCTTGATACAAGGCTTTCTTCAGCTCAAACAGCTTAAAGGCGCTATTATAATCAAGAGATCTGCTTGTATTAAAATTTAACTTAATTTTTTCCGCTCTATTCTTAGTAGTTAGAAATTGACGACTATAGGAATCAATGGCTGAAACTTTTTCAAATGCTTGCCCGAGCACGTTGGCAACTTCTATATGTGAAGAATAAATTACCTTCCCCGATTTCAACACAGGAAAAGAAAATTCAGGATAGATACCATTAGCTGCCTTCACTTTCTTCCATAGTAGTTTACTAGAATTAGAGTACGTAACGGATGATACATATTTAACCCAGGATTCTCTCTGGCTACGCCGGCGAATGCAACGAGCATAAGCCTTGGCTCTCTTAAATGCAACAAGATTTTCCGTTGTTGGGTATCTACGAAATTTGTTCCAAAGCTGTTTTTGTTTCCTGCAACTTTCGTGACAAGCCTTGTTCCACCATGGTTTACGGAATTTCCGTAGTCGGGGTGAGCTTTTAGGGATACTTTTATTTGCGGCCTTCATAATGCAATCAAGAACAAGTTGTACTGCTGTTGTGATATTATCTGTGTTAATCATCCTTTCAGTAATTTGGGCCAGTTGAGAGAAATCAGCCCAATTCGCATGCTGGAATAGGAAGCGAGGTACACCTGATGTCGTACCACCACCCTGAGCATGAGATATTATTGCAGGAAAATGATCACTCTCATGCAAGTCATTTTCAACTGTAAAATTAAGCAACGGAAAAAGCACTGGAGAACATATGGCCAGATCTAAACTGTGAAAAGTACGCGAGGGCTCATGGAAGTAAGTTTTTTCTTCGTTATTCAGCAGACAGAGAGCGTTATTAGTAATGAACTGCTCAATCTGTCGCCCACGAGAATTTGTACTATGCGAACCCCACAAAGTACTATGGCCGTTGAAATCACCAAGTATAATAAATGGTGCTGGAAGTTGCTCTACTAAACCGTCAAGATCTCTTTGACTAATTGAATCATTAGGTGGTAAATAGACACAACAGACTGTTATTAAGGTTCGTACATGTACTTGGACCGCAACTGCCTGCAAATCAGTATGGAGTGACAGAGGCGTGCTAGGAAAAGAATTGGAGGTCAAAATGCAAACACCTCCAGAATTATGCGGATTACTATCCGAATCTTTCCGAACCGTATTATAGCCCCGCAATTTAAAAGGCAAATTTGGCTTCAAGAAAGTTTCTTGAAGGCAGAGGCAAGCTGGATGAAATTGGTTAAGAATGGTCCTAATTTCATTTAGTTTGGACCGAGTGCCACGACAGTTCCAAGAAAGGAAATGACCCATCAAGAAAATGTTGCATGAGAGGTGTTAGGAACATTGTTAAGAGTTGTCGGCGAATCGCAACTCATTTGAATTTCATCCTCCTCTTCGGATGGATGCAGTGCGATGAGATCGGGACTTTTGGGCACGCCACTAAAAAGAGATGATAGATCCTTTTGGACTATACCCTTATTCGCAAGTCCCAGAGCGACAGAATTATTTAAACTTGATGCTTTCATCTTCTGTGAAAGCTGTTTTTCTTTAACGCCACGTTTTGAAACCTTAAGTTTCAGTGATTTATTCGATTTCCGCTTACGGTGAGCTATCTCAGGTTGTCCAGTTTCAGGAGCACTAATTAAGGATTTTTCAGTATCAGAATCTGATTTCCCTGGAGGCTTACTTTCGTTGACAGATTTAATACAATTAGAACAAGAACAATTTGCGCAAAATTGTTTTTGTAAAACAGAAGCATATGTTACACCAGGAATCGGTGTTTGGACGTTGACTTTACGCCTGGCCTCAGGGTATGTAATATTTTCTTTAAATTTTACAGTTAAAATTTGTTTCTCCATTAGCCAACGAGGACAGGATCTAGAAAAGGAAGTGTGGTTGCCATTGCAATTCACACACTTTTCTTCAGCAGAACACTGTTGACTTTCGTGGCCTTTCACTGCACAACGGGCGCAAGTTAGAGTCCCGCGGCAGTTGGATTTTGAGTGGCCAAATCGTTGGCACTGAAAACACCGGAGAGGATTAGGAATATAAGGCCTCACGGCCAATCTCATATAGCCAACTTTTACCCTTTCTGGCAATTTTGGTCTGTTGAATGTCAAAATAAAGTGCTTAGTAGGAAGGAGTTGTCCATCCCGCCTAATAGTTATACGGCGTACATGCGTCACTCCTTCAGGTTTTAGTTCTGCTGTAATTTTTTCCAAGGTGTCGTTAAAAAGCTCACCACATGTTATAACACCTTTTGAAGAATTGAGCGTCGTATGAGCGATTACACTTACAGTTATAGATGATAATGTAGTTAGTTTAATTATTTGCTGAGCTTGCTTGCGACTACCGACTTCAACAAGCAAGTCTCCAGAGCGAAGTTTCTTAGTTGAAACGACTTCTCCAAGTGCTCCTGTAATAGATTTTTCTACTAAAAATGGTGAAACATTGTTAAAGGTTTCATTGCTTTCAGAAATGCGTTTAATAATAAAAAATTTGTCATATGGTTTTTCAAAAAGATTTAAATTCTTCTGGTGCCCACTGAAGGGAGAAACTTTTTTTGGCCCCATACGGTATGAATAGGGTTTCAGGAACGACGGCACCGCCCACCACGGAGCCCAACAAGGGATGGCAGCCACCGGCTCTAGATATCCCAGCCTCGGTACTTACCATAGTGCTAATCGATACCTATACGCTCGGAGTTACCCCCGGGGACAGTGACCACCCTTAACGCCAAGCCCAAGGAGTAACCCCTTCGCTTGATCCCTAGCAGTCTAGCCACTCAGGTGACTAGTTACCAGCCGATTGACACACCGGGGACCACAGTGCACCACCCGTCTAATGGGTCGCCACGCACGGCCAACACGTGGGGTTTTTGGCTGTCCATGAGAAGCAAGAAGCAAACAGAGTGGCGACAGCTTCTCATGGAGAGCCCCCTCGCTTGCCGTCGAGGGAAAGAAGGATCAAGCAGACAGAAAGAGGCGTAGGGGAGAATAAACTATAAATGGAGGAAGATCCCTGGGAACCTCGGGATTGGGACACCCGTACCCACCTAAAGAAGGTGAGCCCCTGAGGGGTTTCGAATGCCCAAAGCGCTGGCATTTAAAACATCTGAGTGGATTTGGTATATATGGTCTTACAGGAAGCTTAATGTAACCAGCATATATGTAGTCCGGAAGTTCAGGAGACATGAAAGTAAGTATATGATGTTTAGTTTCAATAATTTTTCCGTCTCGCCGGATGGTAATACGGCGGACATGGGTTACGCCTTGAGATTTTAATTCCTCAGTAATTAGTTCTACAGGCAGGTTAAAAATCTCTCCACATGTAATCACACCTTTTGATATATTTAATGATGTGTGCGCGTATACATTGACTGGTATAGTTGCTAAAGCCTTTAATTTTTGCATTTGGGAGGCTTGCTTTCGAGAATTTACCTCAACCAGCAAGTCTCCAGAACGCATCTTGCGAATAGTCGTTACATCACCAATTGTGGCATTAATTGCTTTTTGAACTGAAAAAGGAGAAACTGTTTCAAATGTCTCATTTTCAGAAGTTCGTTTTATAACATAATACCGATCAAAATGATGGTCTACAGAAAAAGTGTTAGGAACTATGTGATGCCCACTGAAGGGACCCTTTTTGCGGGGAGCCATGCGATATTGTATGAGATTCAGGCCCGACGGCACCACCCACCACGGAGCCCAACAAGGGAAGGCAATTACCGGCTCTGGTTTCTCCAGCCTCGGCATACACCTTAGTGCTAGCCGGAACCTATACGCTCAGAGTTACCCCCGGGGACAGTGACCACCCTTAACGCCAAGCCCAAGGAGTAACCCCTTCGCTTGATCCCTAGCAAACTAACAACTTGTGTTGGTAGCTACCGGCCGATTGACACACAGGGGACCACAGTGCACCACCCGTCTCTCAAATGGGTTGCCACGCACGGCCAACACGTGGGGACTTTGGCTGTCCATGAGAAGCAAGAAGCAAACAGAGCGGCGACAGCTTCTCATGGAGAGCTCCCTCGCTTGCCGTCGAGGGAAAGAAGGATCAAGCAGACAGCAGAAGTCGAAGAGGAGGATAAAAATAAAGGGAGTAAAGATCCCTGGGAACCTCGGGATTGGGACACCCGTACCCACCTAAAGAAGGTGAGCCCCTGAGGGGAAACGGATACAAGGTGGTTCCTCCTAACAAATGTGTTGCGTATCTGGGTTTCCAATATAACGAGGTTATCAAAAGTAGATCGACCTCTTCGGAAGCCACTTTGCAACGGGGAGATGCATCCTTGTTTTTCCAGTTCATGCACAAGACGAGCATTGACCATGCGCTCAAAGATCTTACAAAGACAATTCGTCAAAGCGATGGGCCTGTAATTCAAAGGGTTCGATGAATCTTTACCAGGTTTTAATATTGGAATGACAATAGCTTCACGCCATTGTGAAGGGTACTTTTGTTCAGTCCAAATTCTATTGTATAGTAGTAACAGATTTGAAAGAGAATTTTCATTCAAATGGCGAAGCATATTATATGTAATTCCATCAGGCCCGGGACTGGTATCATGGGTATTGGATAGTGCCGTTTTCAATTCGTACATCCTAAATTCACAATTATAAGTAGGAGTGCTTCGGTCATTAAAATGCAAAGGCAACCGTTCCGCGCGATTCTTAATTGCCAGAAATTCAGAACTATAAGAATCAATTGCGGAAACTTGGGCAAATGCTTGACCTAAAATGTTGGCAACGTCTAATGGGGAATAGTACTTCACATTATCCCTATTTAGAACAGGAATGGAAGATTCGTGATATAGGCCATTAGCAGCTTTCACCTTTTTCCATAGAGTTTTGCTAGATGTAGAGGATGTGATAGATGAAATGAATTGAATCCAGGATTCCTTCTGGCTACGGCGGCGTATACGACGAGCAAGTGCTTTTGCTCTTTTAAAAGCGACAAGGTTCTCTGTAGTAGGGTACCTTCGAAACTTGTTCCATAACTTTTTCTGCTGTTTGTAACTATCGCGACAGGCGTCATTCCACCACGGTCGGCGAAATTTTCTTAGACGTGGTGAACTCTTTGGAATAGTGGAGGTTGCGGCACATAGTATAATATCTACTACAATTTGAACTGCTTCCGAAATATCAGTAGTACTTATCATAGTCTCTGTGATGTCTGCTAACTGCAAAAACGTAGTCCAGTCTGCCCGCTGGAATAGAAAACGTGGAGGACAAAAAGTCGCTCCACCGCTATCAGCATGGGAGATAATAATAGGATAGTGATCGCTATTATATAAATCGTTGCTAACTGACAAGGTTAGCAACGGCAGTAGTTCAGGAGAACATATGACCAAGTCAAGACTGTGGAAGGTGCGTGTGGGTTCATGAAAGTATGTTATTTCATCATTATTGAGCAAACAAAGACAGTTATTAGAAATGAACTGTTCTATTTGTTGCCCACGAGAATTTGTACTATTCGAACCCCACAAAGTACTATGGCCGTTGAAATCACCAAGTAGGATGAAAGGTGAAGGAAGCTGGTCAACTAAGTTGTTAAGATCTTGCTGACAGATGACATTATGAGGCGGTAAGTAAATACAACAGACTGTGACTAAAGTTTTTATGTTAACTTGTATAGCCACAGCCTGCAGAGAGGTATGTAGGGTGATAGGATTGATTGGATATAAATTGGAAGTAAAAATGTAGACCCCTCCAGAACTATGAGCTCCACTGTCTGCATCCTTCCGAACACAATTGTAACCACGTAATTTAATTGGGAAATTTGACTTCAAGAAGGTCTGTTGAAGACCAAAACAAACCGGATGAAATCTGTTTATTATTGACTTAATGTCCTGAAGTTTGGAACGAATGCCGCGACAATTCCAAGAAAGGAAGGTACCCATTAAGAGAGAGGTTTGTGAGGAGAAAGAGAAGTAGCATTTGTTGGAGTTGCATGATCCTCGCAACTCATACTAAGCTCATATTCATCCTCTGACGGATGTAACTTAATATCAGGGCTATTAAGCGTGTCTCCA